>OZ012736.1:547058616-547351116 GCA_963859935.3 Lathyrus sativus | reverse complement strand
TGATTTTGTAATTGGTTACATAAAAACTAGAGGTGCATTCTTGTAGTAGATAATTTAAGTTTTTAAAGGCGTAACTGGTTACCACTATAGTTGAATTAATTCCATGTTATTTCAGTGTCAGATGTAACGTATTACCCACTTAGGTATAACCGGTTACAACCCCGAGTTTTTGTTTTTTCTGCTATTGTACTTGGTCAAATATAATACCAACTATTTTGTAACTCCTATATAAGTGTGTAGCGTACACTCTAACCCTAGCTAATGAAATTATAGAATTTCAACCTCTCTCTCTCTCTCTCTCTCTCTCTCTCTCTCTCTCTCTCTCTCTCTCTCTCTCTCTCTCTCTCACCAATCTTGTGGTTGTTTATTCCAACAAAATCATGAGGGAGAAGCGTGGATCAAAAAGTGATGCGAGACATTAAGTTCAACTGAAAGTGACCATCACGCGTAACATGTCCTTGGCGTCTTTCATCTACACAAGTCATACCAAATCAAAGCAAAATTTGATGAAAATATGGTGTTTAATTTTTTCCAAGATTAAATATTCTGGTAAATAAATTGATGAAAATATGTAGTTTAAAGACCCCAAAAAGATGTGTGGGCTTACAACCATATCATCTATATGATTTGTGTAGCTGAAAGTCAATCTTTCATTAAATTTTTTGTGTTTCTTCCCTTTTCTTTGGAAATATTTTTTCATTGTTGCAGAAAATAAACTTTCCATTCGCAAATTAGTTGTCATGCTCCTTCCATTTGTTGCTGAAAATGCAGATTTATATTTTAACTTAAGTAGCTGTTTAGCTTTAAATCCAATTGTGTGTTACTCCTAAAATCCCATATAAAAACCCTAATGGAATTGATGCCAATTTTTGTCCCCGATTTTACTTTGTGAAATCAAATTAGAATTAGACGATGGAGTTATTTGCATGCATTTTGTGTTAGAAATTATGTTATAGTACATAGTTTTTGTTCTCAAATAGACATATGAAATTAATTTTGATTATTATATAGTCATAATGGTATATCTTCTCATTATTGCCTATTAGTTATTGGCCTTGTATTTTGTCAATTGTAATCCGATTTGTATACTTTCTTAATTTTTCCAGGATAATTAGGTATCTTTTCTTTATTTTTACACTTTTAATATGATGAGTCATTAACTTGTAACTGTAGTGTTATGAACTTTGTGCAATTTCTTTTGTGGAACACCATGGTCCCACCACCTACTTATCACATTTGTGTTTAAAAGAAGGGCACAACTTGATGGTTGATTAGGAAAATGTCTCTAGTATTAGCCAATGTGTTTAACATATAAACACTCCCTAATCAACCTGTTTTATAATTTAATATCTTATTTGTTTGGGTCTTAGTTCAATATTGATGGAATACAAGTTAAAACTTTTGAACTTTGAGAAAATGCTCTATGTACTTAGACTTCTAAGAAGGACACACACTTAGACTTCTAAGAATTTTTTGTTTGTTTGTTTATGACAATACTATTACCTAGGTATCACGTTGGATATCCTTTTCTCTTGATAAAAAATATTATATTTCTAAAATTCCGCTCGACATTAGTGTAACAAATAATTGTCTGACTGTGATTTGGAATAGAAAAGTAGAAATATAGTACGTTGTTATTGATTTGGTATATCTTGAAGCTTTGTTGATTGATGCAATGTTTTTATAAAAATACATTTCAACTATAAAGATTTTTGCTTTAATGAGTATTGTTGTAAAGATTAATGTTGTAATATTTTGATAAAAATGCATTTCAACTATAAAGTAAAATATTACTATTGGAGATTGATTACAACTAGTTTGTTTCCTTTTTTTTCACCAACTTTCAATCTGCAAGACAACTTTAATATTGATCTCTTTCATTAATTCTTTTTCTGGTGACATTTTCTTTTCTTTTTCATACTGACACTGGTAAAGTCGCAAATTAAAATGGAAAGAAACAACAGAAGCAAACAAGTTCATTAATTACAAACAAAGAAAAGTACAAGGGGAAGAGCTTTTCAAGATCACGCTAGTACTCTTCTTTGGATCATAATACAAAATGGAAAATAATTGAAATATAATGAAAACTGAAAAGGAAATAAAACTGATATGTGGGTTGTCTCTCACACATCGCTTATTTAAGGTCCTTAGCTTGACCATTTGCTTCTCTGTTATGACGGAATGTATGACACAAAAAACACACCATCCTTCTTCTTTCTTTTATTTGATAGTACACCCATGAACTTGAAACATTGATGATGTTGCTTCCATATCTTCTTCAGCTTGATAGTAACGAACAAGGCATAAATGACATCCAATCATTTATCTATTTCTTCTCTTCCATCTTCCTTGCTTCTATAATAGCTTTTAGGAAAATTATTTTGTTGAAGATTTTCTTGTTAGATATTTGCATTTAGACAAATTGTTGAATCCAAAACCAAATCATATTTGCTTTCCATTTTCACTCATTTCCCATATTTATTTATTGCCTTAATTTCTTTTATTTTTGATTCAATGTCATCTGATGTCATGCATTTTCCTTCTTTTTCTTTTTCAACTCCCCATTTATCAACTACTTCCCATTCATCTTTGACTTCTCTCCCAACTTCATCCCACCTAGAACTATCCAACATATTTCAATTAAAACCTCCAATCAATCAAACTGTCGCTTATTTAGATAAATGCTCAATGTGACTTTCAATATTCTTCATGGATGCTTCAATGTTCTTGTTGAATACTTCAATTTCCTTGTTGAATGCTTCAAGGTTCTTGCAGAATGCTTTAATTATTGAGATTGTTGCTTCCAACTTACTTAATGTCAATATGAATTGGTTCATAGTCTCTTCTAGAAGAGATGACTCCCTTTATGGTATTTCTTGAGTGACCTCTAGAAGGGATGACGTCCTTGGCGGTGAACCTTAAGGAGGTTCTTGGTCAAAATTTTGAATTTGATTATTACCCCAATTACGACTTGAATGATCATCCTTCCATGAGTTATAGGTGTTAAAGTAATGGGGTGACTCTTGATAGTGTCATGTTTAATGTGCTTCTTTAACATATGGTACGCAATAAGCATTGGTGTGACCTCCACCACAGAAATCACATCGTAGAACCTTGGGCGGATTAACATTCAGTTGAACACGAGTTGTGGCAGCCAATTGCTTTGATGTACACTTCAAGTTTTGTTAACAGAGAAAGTTTAGATTAAGATCCATTATACATGTGTTCCTTTACCTCGCATAAACAGAAATTTGGAAACTAGAATAAAGCAAAAATATTTACTATAACAAAAATTTAACTTAAAAAAAACTGAAAAATTAAAATAATTACAAAATTAAAATCGTCGCACAAAAATTGCCTTGTTGAAACCTACAAACTTCATGACCTCTCGGCAAGTGTACGGATAACGTCGAAGTAATAATGAAAAGGCCGTCTCCATGAGGATTGTAATTTAACAAAAGAATTATATGCAAATTTAAGTAATTAAATGGGGGTTTTCGTTAGAAAATTAGTTCTAAAATGAGAAATTATAAGGATGTGATTCAAGATGAAAAAGACGATTAGGTCTTTATTATCGAATGCTCTTATTTTTACCTGTTGATAAACTATGTATTTATTGAGTTTCAGTTAAGTTGTTATATCACTGCGAATTAATAAAACCACTACACCAAATTCTTTGGTGTGCAACTCACTAATTTATACGATAATCCCCTAATTTCTTAGGCCAATTCAAAGTTAAACTAGGCGTTATAAATGCGTTATTGCATAAACAACAATATATAATTACCTATCCATAGTTAATTACAAAGTTGAATAAATTGCCTAGATCAGATAAATAGACAATAGTCAGAAATCCCTAAATATCTAGATTGATTTGTACTCCCGTAAGTGATAAAAAGCATTAGACACAAGGACAATTTAAATAAGATAATAACATTAAATGTACTCAACAAATTTCAAACATACATATGATCCAATAGAGTAATAATAAGGTTCATCTCGAAAAGACCTAATATAATGAAACTTAACTACTAATTGATAAATTGACAAATACCATGAATTGATAAGTCTTCATCATCAAAATTTATGTAAAAATTTCTCTCTAATGTGCTCCAAAATCGCCCTTTGAAAGTCCTTAGCTGTCACTTTTTCTCTAAAATTCAGAACCTTTGAAAAAGTAGCCAAATATACCTTTAAATAGAAAGTTGTGTGTCAGCCAAAAAGCGTACCATCACGCCATGACAAGTCATTATCGTGCCACAATGAAAGCCTTATCGCGCTGCAATGGGATGCATCGCAAACGCGAGAATTTTGGAAGTAAATCATTTGTTTTCTTTACTTTTTCATTACAAATTTTACTAAGTGTTTATTTCTTCATTGTCTTGGATTTTTGCTTATTTCTTCACACTTAGGATTTGCTTTTGGTAAATACTCTTCTGAATTCATTTGAATTTTCTCATAAAAATCACGTAATGACGATTTTCATTATTGGCATGTAGTCAAATAGAGTCAAACGAAATGGAATTGACAGGAATGGACAAAGAACTTGTTTCATTGTGCCAATAACAATGTTATCACTTTTCCTTTTATTCCATTAGTCTGCTAATATTTATAGTCTCTATCATTGATATGCACACTTGAGCGGATCTTGTGATAACAAGGTTGGATAACTGCTACCCTTGGTTTTTCATTTATTTTTGTTAATTTTGTTTTAAAAAATCAGTTAATTTTTTCATATGGAGTACATAGGATGGAGTACTAAAGGCCAACATGCTTGTCCATTTTGTGGCATTTAAACTTCCTCACGACGCTTACTTCATGGTGGAAAGTTTTTCTACATGTGTTTTTGGCATTGGTTAGCCCCTAATCACAAGTGGAGATTTGAATAATAGGTATTTTGACATAACAATGGAGTTAAGGGATCCTCCTCCTAGAAAACAAGATGGGCTGAAATTATAAGACAGATAGATAAATTTATAAAAAAAAATCTAGGGAATCAGGCACAACCCTATAAAATGAAGAATACTTTCTTAAATGTCCTCACTACAACAGAAATGACTTTTAGCAGCGCATCAAAAGACAGCGCTTTCTGAAAAAGCGCTGCTAAAAGAGTCTTAAAAAAAAGAAAAAAAATTGCATACCTACGACAACACTTTCTGAAAAAGCGCTGCTAAAGGGGGGGGTCAAAGACAGCGCTTTAAAAAAGCGCTGCTAAAGGGGGGGCCTAGGACAGCGCTTTTAAAAAAGCGCTGCTAAAAGAGGGCTCTAAGAAAGCGCTTTCAAGAAAAGTGTTGCTATAGCCTGGGTCTAAGAAAACGCTTTTAAAAAGCGCTGCTAAAGGCCCTGTCTAAGGCAAACCTATAGCAGCGCTTTATAAAAGTGCTGCTAAAGGCCATGCAAAAGCGCTGCTATAGGTTTAAGTAGAATAAATTTTAAAATTCCCAGTTAAAGTGCAGAAACATAACAATATTCGTCTTCTTCTTTCCCAAACGCGAAAACGAACCCTATTCACTCCGTCGACACTTTCCTTCCGTCCTTCTGTGCCTCATTCCACCGTTGCCCTAACTCTCATCCGTCATCGCTGCATTTCCACCACCGTCCGTCCATTTTTGACGGTCGTCTCTGTCATCCGTCCGTCCATTTCCACCACTGGCACATTTCCACCATTTTTGAGGTATTTGAAGTTTTTCATTTTTCATTTTTATTATTCTGATAGTTGAATGCATTATTGGAGTTTGATGATGTAGAATATGATTCTTGCAAATGGTATGTGATTCTTTCTATTTCTTGCAAATGGAATGTGATTCTTGTACTACTGTAGCTACATTAAATAATACAACAATAACAGTGATTTGTTTTAGATGAACTTTTAGGTTTCCTTGTAATCAAAATAATGAAAGTGAGCTTTGATTTGGAGAAAGGAATCAAGAGCTATTTAAGAAAGGAATTGATCGATATATGGATATGAACCATGGGAGGGATGTGTTTTTCTAATTCTTTAGTAACTGTCAATTAAAAATTTTTGTATTCTTCATTTTATGTGTTTTAAATTTGTGAAGAAGAAGAAGAATTAATCGTTGTAAAGACTTACAACAATACATTTGTGAGTTAATGTATATTTTCATTGTTCTTATTGTCTTCAATTTTGAAACATATATTCTTCATTTTATTTTCAAGAATAAGATCATATTTGATGGAATGATTTTAGGTGGATTTGTCGTGCATTCTTTTACACCAAAAGGATTAAATATTGTTGATTTATGTGTTTTAAATTTGATTATTCTTCCTTTATGTCATTTTGTAAAAAAAAAATCATTTCATTTTGATATACTTATTATTCTTTTTTATAATCCCAAGAAAAATAAGAGTATTTTTTTATATAATACTTTCTTTGGAAGTTATATGCTTGCGACATAAAAATAATTTCTTATACCACTGTTAGTTGAAAAATTAAATTACTCGAATAATTTCATATATTTGTTAATTTCGTATATTTGTTAATGGTATTTGTTGATGGAAACTTGAATTAAGTAACGATAATATTGTTGTTGATGTTAATGATGTTGATGTTGTTGATGAAAGTAAATGAATTATTTATGTCTGTTAATTTTGATCGTTTCCAAGAATTATTTAATGTTGATGATGTTATTAATTTTGTCTGTTATAGGGGTTACCTGTGAAGAGCAAGGTTGTGATCGTTTCCAAGCATCCTACTGTGTAGCTTTCTTAGAAGTTAGTGATTTCTTTACAGGTATTCTCTATTTTTGTTTAACTTTCATAGTTTAGTTTAGACTACTCAATTAGTATGGATAAAAAATGGATGTCTGTTAATTGATTGTCAAAAGAGTACGAGAATGGGGTATCGAAATTCGTTAAGTTTGCTATTGAATATGCCAAAGACCCCAGTAGGATTGCATGTCCTTGCTTAGGTTGCTGTTATGGGCGTTAGATTGACGCTATTCAATTGGAATCTCATTTAATGATACATGGAATTGATCGAAGTTACACATGTTGGACATTACATGGTGATATAAGTAACGAGAATGTTGAACCCTGGAATAATACGACCTGTGCTTCAAAGGACAATGGCAGGGATACATATGATTGTGATCGAGTCGAAGAGATTGCAGAAGCACTTGAAGAAGATCTTCAAGATTGTCCCAAGATGTTTGAGAGGTTGGTAAGCGATGCAGAGAAACCGTTGTATAAAGGTTGCACTACTTTCACAAGATTGTCTGTGGTATTAAAGTTGTACAACTTAAAGGCGGGTAATGGATGGTCGGATAAAAGTTTCACAGAGTTGTTAGCCCTACTTTAAGAGATGCTTCCGGAGGATAATGTTCTTCCCAATCGAACCTATGAAGCTAAAAAAATGTTATGCTCTATTGGCATGAGCTATGATAAGATACATGCTTGTCCAAATGATTGCATTTTGTTTCGAAATGAATATGCATCATTAAACGAGTGTCCTAAATGCGGTGTATCTCGGTATAAGAAAAAGTTGTCACCAGCAAAAGTCTTATGGTATTTTCCTATAATTCTGAGATTCAGATGCATGTTTCGTAGTGAAACAGACGCAAAACACTTGACTTGGCATGCAGATGATAGAATTATAGATGGGAAGTATCGACATCCGGCAGATTCACCACAATGGATGAAAATTGATAATGATTATCCTGATTTTGGAGAAGAAGCTAGAAACCTTCGCTTGGCATTATCGACTGATGGAATGAATCCGCATGGTCTGCAGAGTATCTCACATTCCACCTGGCCTGTAATTATTATGATTTATAACCTACCTTCATGGCTATGTATGAAGTGTAAGTACATGATGTTATCTATGTTAATTTCTGGCCCTAAACAACCAGGGGATGACATAGACGTATACCTGACACCTTTAATCGAAGACTTAAAGAGTTTGTGGGAGAAAGGTGTGGAGGTTTATGATGGATATAGGAAAGAAAGTTTCAATTTGAGGGCGATGTTGTTTGGCACAATTAATGATTTTCCAGCATACGAAAATCTATCAGGGTATAGCATTAAAGGTCAATGTGCGTGTCCTATTTGTGAAGAAAACACAGATTGGACGCGGTTGGAATTTGGTCAGAAGAATGTCTTTCTTGGTCATCGTAGATTCTTAAATTCTAGTCATCACTACCGTGGATGGAGAAAAGCATTCAATGGAAATTCAGAACAACGTAGAGCTCCACCTACATTGACCGGCGAACAAATTTTTGAAAAGGTGAAAGATGTGAGTACTTAGTTTGGCAAGCCTTTTGCACATACTATTGTCACACGTGGGTGGAAGAAGAGGTCAATTTTGTTTGAGTTGCCGTATTGGAATTTGTTGTATGTAAGACATTTTCTTGATGTTATACATATTGAAAAAAATGTATTTGAAAGTGTTATTGGTACGTTACTCAATATACAAGGAAAGTCTAAGGATGGACTTAAAGCAAGAAAGGACTTGGTAGCAATGGGAATAAAAAATGAATTAGGACCCTTGAAGAAAGAAAATTGCACATATCTACCACCTGCTCTTATACTTTATCTAGAAAGGAGAAAAAGATATTGTGTAAGTTTCTGAGTGAAGTTAAAGTTCCAGAAGGATACTCTTCAGATATTAGAAGACTTGTTTCTATGAAAGACCTCAAGTTAATGAGTTTAAAGACACATGATTGCCATGTTATAATGGAACACTTTCTACCAATAGGTATACGTTCAATTTTGCCAGAAAAAGTGAGAGGCGCAATAACTAAATTGTGTTTTTTCTTCTGGTCAATTTGTAGTAAGGTGATCGATCATGCGATCTTACCATCATTGCAAAAAGAAATAGTTATTACTTTGTGTGAGCTTGAAATGTATTTTCCTCCATCATTTTTTTGACATAATGGTACATCTAGTTGTCCATCTTGTGAAAGAGACACAATTGTGGGACCAACTTATATGAGATGGATGTACCCTGTTGAACGTTATATGAAAATATTGAAAGGGTATGTGAAAAACCTAAGCCGACCAGAGGGATGTATTGTTGAACGATACATTGTTGAAGAAGCTATTGAGTTTTATACTGAATATTTGTCCAACGTTCAATCCATTGGCCTCCCAAAATCTAATGTTGTTGAAAAAATAGTATGTAAACAGTTAATTGGAAATAAAGTTGTGACAGTTTCAAGGGATGAACGGGAGCAAGTGCATTTGTATGTTCTACACAATGACATTGAGGTTGAGTCGTATGTTGAAATTCACAAGGACGTTCTTCGAGGTTTAAATCTGAATCGAAATGAAAATTGGATAGTACGTGAGCACAATGAAGTTTTATAACATGGTTCAAGGATCATAATTTTTCAAAGTTTTATTCTGATCCCGCTTCAATAACAAAAAGGTTTGAGATGTTTAGCATATGGTCCAAGTTTGCATGTGTTTTCTTATAGCGCATACGCAATTAATGGATACACATTTTATCCCAAAGAACAAGATGATAAGAGTACAATGCAAAATAGTGGTGTCACCGTGCTTGCCGAAGCAATGCACATTTCAAGTGTGAAGGACTTAAACCTCAAATATGTGAATCTGTCGTATTTTGGTGTTATCGAGCGCATTTGGGTGTTTGATTATGAAAAGTTTCAGATTCCTATCTTTGGATGCAAGTGGGTTGAAAATAATAGTGGCATACGAATGGATAAGTCAGGATTTTTGCAAGTGGATCTTAATAAGGTGGGGTACAAAGATGAGCCTTTTATTCTAGCCACACAAGCTAAACAAGTGTTCTATGTCACTGATCCGACAAGTACGAAATGGTCTATAGTTCTTTTTTCTAACAAAGTAATCGATGATAACATTGGAGACAAGGGGGATGTTGATGTTGAGAAGGAATCTTATATTATAGATGATCCAGATGAGAATATTAGAGCGGACGAATCATATATTAGAAATGATCATAACAAGGGAATTTGGATCAATCCATCCGTCCGTGTTGTTAAGAGACAAGTAAACCACGTTCCAACTAAGAAAAGAAAGAGATCTTAGTGACAAAGGTACTTGTTAAATTACATATTGTCTCATTGAATAAAATTACATATTTCTATCATGCAATACAATTACATATTATATCATTCAATAAAACTATGTATGTGTTTCTCTTATTTATACATTTCTTATGTATATATTTCTTATTTACATATTTGCATGTCATTCATTTGATACTTTGGTTTTTCTGAATTACAGGTATTATGGCCAACAATGAGGAAACATCACATGATGGAAACGAAACAACAAAAGACATTGAAGGCGATATCAAAAGAGGAATAACGATTATGAAAAAAATCATCCATGCGAGAGATAAGGGTGTTAAGTATGATGTGTATTGGAATGAAAGAGATCAATTAGTTGAGCCTAACGGTGTGATGCTGACAAGTTACATTGGAGCACTTGTACGTTCGCAAATTCCGATTACTTGCGATAATTGGAGAATTCAGTCGCTACAACCGGCTAAAGACAAAATTTGGAGCGAGATACAGGTATGATACTTGATTATTTTTAATTATGTTGACAGTTACATCTTTAAATTAATTATACTAACATGTTATATGTATATGTATTTGTATGCAGAGATCTTTTAATATTGATGATTGCTGAAGAAAATATTGTCTTCAATTGGCCGGTAAACGACTGAGGGGATTCAGAGTGTTTTTAACGAACAAGTTTCTCAAAGATTCTGATGGAAACTTTGTTGACTCGGAGCGTCCAAAGAAGTACGCTGATCTGATTTCGGAAGAAGAATGGGAGACATTTGTTGCAAAGCGAAGAACCAAAGAATTTTTAGTAAGTACAACTTATCATGAATAATGTATAGTATATATACTTCTTCCACAAGAGTTCTGATATGACTTAAACTTGTTTTTTCAGGTTGTGAGTGGCGTTAATCGGTAACGAGCATCAAAACCTGCGTATCCATATAAAAAAGGGCGTTTGGGATATGCACGTTTAGAACAAAAAATAGTAAGTATATATAAATGCTTTAATATGATATAGTTACCAAAATTAGTAAGTATATATAATAGGATATGAATGGTTTATTATTCGTCTTAATACGCAGATAGAAGAGGAGAAAAGTGATGCGACATCTCTTCCGGACCATATTGTGTGAAAGGCTGCCCGTGTGGTTAGAGATGGAGTCGTTCAGAAAGAAGTTCAACAAGTGTTTGAATGATGTGTAAGTACAACATTAGTTTTGTCAGTAACTGATAAAAAGTGTATAATATATTTATATATGCTTTTATCTATATTTCAGGAGACTCTATCCCAGAGTATAACTCCAGCTGAGGACGAGGATTGCAGGAGCATACTAAGTCGGGTGTTAAATATCCCTGAGTATTCTGGGTGTGTGAGGGGTAAGGGATTTGGCGTCACTCCATCACAGCTGTATAAGAACCCAAAGAAAAAAAACTCCTAGCAATAAAGAAGTGATGGATACGTTGGAGAAATTGAAAGCTCAGATTCGGGAATTACAGAAGGACAAAGAAAGATACATGTCGGAAAGGCGCGGTCCAGAGGGTAAAGATGCTAGTGAAAAAGATAGTATCGGTTGTCCGCAGAAGCTTCCAGAGGTAATTGTATATATTACATTGAAATTAATTTAGCACAATTTTCTTAATTGACACATTAATCGGCATCATTATTTGTTTAGGGCATTTCACCTTGTCGGCTATATTTATCGTCACCAACTTATCGCTTGGTTGGCAAGGGAAAGGTGCATAACAATGTGGGAGAATTACTTCACCATAAACCGCTCCCTCCTGGATTTTTAAAAGTATCGGTTGATATTGCATTAGAGGGGGGTGCGTTGTTGCCTATACCAGATGAAGTTTTATACGTAACAGTGGTGGGAGACGCAATAGGAGCGTATGTTGCATGGCCGACAAATTTCATTTACATAGATGATGAGGTATGTTGAACACCATTATGAACCTAGCTTGTAATATTCAAATGTTTTACGACCCATAGATGAAAGTTATTCTTACATTTACATTTTCTTATTTACATGATGATCTTAGACTCCTACAAAATCCAAATCAAAAGATGATATAATTATTGTGCGGGATACCGATTCAGCTGCATCAAAGAAACATGTACTAATACAGTTACATGGTTATCTTATTATACATTAATTACTGAACTTATATATGACTTTTAGGTTCATGATCAGCAGTTGCAACAAGTCAGCAAGGGTAAGATGCCTGAAACTTCCAAGGTGCCCAATATAAAAAAGACCGAGTCAAAAAACGCATCTGTTCCTCGATTTAGGATGTGCCTTGAAACATGTTTAGGAACAACAGATGTGACTGAGGGTGGCATCCATCAAATACCTATGGAGGAAGGTATTTTCGGTTTTGAATATCCCGAAACACTTGCTAAGGAGGATTTTGACCAGGTTTTCCAACATTCTGAATTGGGCGTCAGTGTTATGCATTCCTACATCAGGTACTCCAATCCATTTTAATTAAATAATTGAAAGTTTTAAAATTTGCTCATTTAACTGAATATTCTAATGTTGATTATGTTTTTCTTTTAGGCTCATGTATGACAAGTTGTTAGTCCCGCATGATTTGACTTCCATATTCACATTCTTATCTGCTAGCTGTATCAACACACGGGCAATAGAGCACACACCAGATGTAGTCAAAAATTACATGGTCCAAAGATTTATGGCTGCGACTACAGAGAAGTTGTTCTTGTTTCCATATAATACTGGCCATGGGTTAGATTTTATTCTAAATTCATTTATTATAATTATTCGATTTTTGCCATTAATCTATATAACATTTCTGTCTAAACTGTTGTCTTATTTTATAGTGGACACTGGTTGTTGATCGCGAGTAATCCGATGAAAGAAATAGTGTATTATATAGATTCATTGGATGGCGATACAATAAAATATCCTGATCTGAAGAACATGGTTGATACGTAAGTGATGAGATATACTGTTCTGAATAGTTATATATCTTTATTTATTATGTGACATTGTTCTAAATATGTGTTTATATTATGTTAGAGTTATATAAATATTCAGAGCACAAAGAGATGCAACAGTGCCAAAAAGCAAGGCTAACAACATCAGTTGGATCATAGTGGAGGTATATTTTCCCATGTTTGACTGTTATAGTGGTTCTACTTGATAAAACTATTTAAACTATATATCCTGATAAATGTTCGTTTGTTTTTTCCATTTACAGTGTCCTCGTCAGCGCAATGAGATTGACTGCGGATATTTTGTATTGCGCTTTATGAAGGAAATTATTCTTTCAGGTCAAATAGAGATTCCAATCATGGTATGGATCAATTCATAAGTTATATGATTCATTTTGATAATTAACCGGTATTTCATCTGAGTAATTAGTTTTAAAATTAAATCGTGCATGTTCTGTTATATTATGTAATACTTTGATGAATACAAGTGCGGTACTTACTCGAAAGTAAGATTGGAAGAAATTAAGGAGGACTGGTGTCAATTTATTCTTGAGTTGAGAATTGTATAACGTATCTATTTGTAAAGTTATCGGATTTGTAATTATATGTAAATTGAATGTATTTGTAATGTTGTAAATTGAATGTATTTGTGATGTTGTAATATATTTAAGCAGGTTTATGTGTATTAAAATGGTTATGGGCAAAGTGATGAATACACATAAATAAGGCCAAAGTTATTGTTATATATAAGGCCAAAGTGTTGAATTAAAGGCCTGAATTATAAGCAGAGAATGTAATTGTTATAAGCAGGTTTATCGAAAAATGTGGTTATTTAAAAAATAAAAATAAAAATCGTGAAGAATAGACAGCGCTTTTAAAAAAAGCGTTGCTAAAGGGGACAAAGAGAGGCCAAAAAAGCGCTGCTATAGGTTGGAAAAGGGGGGGGGGGGTCTAAGAAAGCGCTTTAAAAAAGCGCTGCTAAAGGGGGGGGGGGGGGGGTCAAAGAAAGCACTTTAAAAAAGCGCTGCTAAAGGGGGGGCCCTAAGACAGCGCTTTTAAAAAGCACTGCTAAAGGGGGGAGGGGAAAGCGCTGTTATAGGGTGAACAAAGCGCTGCTAAAAGCGTTAATGAAGGGAGGGTAAGGGGGAATAGGCAGCGCTGCTAAATGGCTAAGAAAGCTCTGCTAAAAGCGTTGCTGAAGGGAGCCTTTAGCAGCGCTTTTTCAATAAAAAAAGCGTTGTCTTTACCTTTAGCAGCGCCACTTTTGGCAGCGCTTTTAAGCGCTGCTAAAGGCCAAAAAAAGCGTTGTTAAAGGTCTTTTTTGGCATAGTGCCTTATTGGCAATACAATATATTGTGCCACAATCTAGATGTGATTCAAATTGAAAAAATAATATATGGCACGAGCTGACTTATTAGATACGGGCCTAGGAGGTATGCTTTACCCTCCAACCGTGTACCAAAAGTAGTACAATGCTTCTTCCTAGAGCATCTTATAAAGAAAAATACATTTTTATGAGAGTTCTCAAGAATGTAAAAACTCCAGATGAATCCTCATCAAACATCTCATTATGTGTGCATGTCAAGCATCAAAAAATCATTGGTTCATCATTGGTTTTCTCAAGAATGACAAGTAAGTCAAATTGAAATAGATTATTTTATATCATGAAATATACTTTAACTTTGTTTCTTCTCTTGACTAATATTGTTTTGAATCAATTGTAGAAAGTAAGTCACATTAGTAGAGAGAATCGTGCTAATTTTGAAGATATTCATTGTATGGGTACAAAAGTCTTCCAAAAATAGTAGATGAAGAAGTTTGTTTATATATGAGATTTTTTATTGAGTACACTCTATTTATATTACAAATTACCTATAAACTTGTTTGTTTAGTTTTATAAAAAAAAAAAAGGCAATGAAGTATCACTAAAATGTAAGGAGATTTCAATTAATACTTGTAATCATATAGATGGTCCAATTGTCAATGAAATAGTTGCATGTTGATGGTAATATTTTCTTTCATTCGTACCTATTTAATTCCCATGCCTAATAAGGTTTTTCTAGTTTATACCTTTTGGCTTTGATAGTGTGCCTTCTTGTTTTTCTGGTTTGCTGCATTATTATTTTTTCGGTTTTGGCATTTTGCTTCATTAGAGTTTTTGGTTCTCATACTAGTTGACCTTTGCCTCAAACCCTTATCATCATGTATTTATTGAATTTCTAGGATTTAGAGTGCTCCATATGAATGTTGTTTTTATTTATTTAGTATATGTATATTAGGTTTAAGTGTTCCATGCTCCTTGTGGTTGTTTGTGTTTATTTAGTACTGTATATTAGGTGTTGGTGTGCTCTATGAGTGATCCTTGTGGCTTATTAGAGTTTTTCATATTAGGATCAAGTGTTGTTTTCTACCATATTCAATTTGTGCAATACCTTGACTTTAATTGATTTGATTCAATTGCAATTAGTTCCAATTAGTGTCAATGTATTTCTGTTGTTTTATAATTGGTGCCATGATTGAATGGAAGTTATTATTGCTTGTGTTTGCTTCATCAAATTTTAATGTTTCCGAAAGAACTAAACAAATAGGATAATGAGGCGGGAACAACTCAATATATCCGAGATACAAACTCATATGCCTTTCAAGGATGATATATGTAACACCCATTTTAATTATTTAGTCATTTTATTATTATTTTAAATATTATGTGTTGGTATGCCCTTTGGTGGGAGGGTAGTTGACGATGTTGGGTGGGTGTCCATAATGTGGGAGGACTATTGGTGGTATTTTGGTGTGAAATATAATAATATAAAAATAATAGTAACATTGGTGGGGGTGTTATTATTATTATTATTATTATATTTATTATATTTGTTAATATTATTAATATTATTATTATTTTGGTGAAATAATGATATTATTATTATTATTATATTTATTATAGTTACTATTGTTATTAATATTATTATTATTTTGGTGAGATAATAATATTATTATTATTATTATTAGTATTTTATTAAGTTATTATTATTATTATTATTATTTTATTAAGTTATTATTATTATTGGGATTAGAGAATTAAAATAGAGAATGTGAGGGGTTAGCAGTTTTACGATACATTGTGAGAAGTTAGAGAAAGTGGAAAAAGAACGATAGAAAGGAGAGAACGGAAAAGGGAGCGAAGAACGAAGGAACAGGGGAAAATCAGAATTGGCCAAAACCTTGGAGGGTTCTTGATCAACCTATTAACAAGGTAAGGGGGGAGAAACTTGATTGGGAATGTTTTATACATGTATAGGGTAGTTGGGGATTCCTTAACCCCGTAGGAAATTGATCGATATATGATAATATATATTGATATGTTATGATTGATGATCATTGTTGTTAATTGTATAGTAATCGCTAATGAATTGTTGTTTTTGGTTGATTTGGCATATAGGGCATATAGGGTGTTTTACGGTTTTTAGGGAAAGTTTTGTATGGCTTTTGAGGTATCGATAAAGTGTGTAGGTGATGATTTTGGGAATAAGAATTAGAAACCGATTGTTTACGGTAACAGGCAAGATTGGTACTAGCATAGGCTGGGAATCTGAGTTGAGATGATAGGCATAATTTGGCCTAGAATAGCACTGCAGAATTGTGAGGAAACTGATGAATCGCAGCATTCGCTGGGCTTCGCCTGGCGAGTGTTGGCGAAGTTTCGCCTGGCGAAGGGAGGCGAGTGTTTGCCTGGCGAGCTGAGGCGAGTGGCAGCGAATAATTCAGAATTAAGTCCCAGACCTAAAGGGTAGGAACTTCGCCTGGCGAGTGTGGCCAGCGAAGGTTCGCCTGGCGAGTGAATGCTTCGCCTGGCGAATGCACGATGGTGGAAAGGGGGCTTCACCAGCAGGTTCGCCTGGCGAATGCTAGCGAAGGTTCGCTACGGGGCTTCGCCTGGCGAATGTCAGCGAACGTAGCAGAACCAGAATGTGAGTGTTGTGATATTTTGGCCTTGAGCTCTGGACTTGTGTGATTCCTTTGGCCTTGATGCCATGTATGAATGATGACTGTGGGAATTAACTTGTGTACTCGGTGATAGTACATGTTTCCCGTAATAATGACTGGTGGGAAATTAGTTGATGTATATGTGTGTAGTGATCAGTAGGATCGTGTATTCCCCGAGTGTTGGGATGTGTTTATACTTGGTGTTAGAATGTGAGATTGCTCACTGTGTGAATTGATTTATATGGTGTTGGTGTGTAATATATCTATGCATATATATATATGATGTATGATGATATGATCAGGAGGATTGTGTGCACTTAGTGTGCCTGAATATAATAGTTATGCATTGGTGTTGTGCATATCATGGTGTTTTGGTGGGATGAATCATGTCTCAGGAGGAGCGTAAGTGATTCATCCGTACTCCTTTGTGGAGAATGGTGGGGGATAGATCATGTCTCAGGAGGAGCGTAAGTGATCTATCCAGGTTCGATTGAATGAACCAACGAGTCGGTACCGCATGCATGGTGTTGAGTTGCATTTTGCATTATAATATGTTATATTGTAATTTGAACAGTAGGTTCGTCATATGGTGGTTAGGGGTGAATCTTGGTGTGTTGGTGTGTTGTACGACCTTATTTACATGTATTACATTACCATTATATTTTTGATCATGTTTTCTCACCCCTTTGTTGTTGTTGTGGTCTGTGCTTCTCCGGAAGTACAGATAATCCATGTGCTTAGCTAGCTTGGATATTGGTGTGATTGTCGAGTCTAGGATGCTCTGATACGTAGCACGGGACTTGGGCGTTTTTATTTGTTTTCTGAAGAACTTATATTTTATTTTCCTGTGAACGTATCAAACTTTTATTGGATTTTAATATTTTTAATATTCCGCTGTATTTTGGAGGAAAACCTTTTATAAAGGAAATGTTGTTTTTATGTGATATTCCACTGGGGAGAAATACTCTGATGTTTATTTATGATGTTTATTAATTTAATTGATTTTGGGAAGTGGGGTGTTACAATTGGTATCAGAGCAGGTCGGTCCGTCCGGCCAGTGTTGTTGAGTCGAGTCGGGTCTGTCCTTATGGATGGAGTTGAATATCTTTTAAACCTGGTGTTGTTGTTTTGAGCAGTATGGCAGGAAAGAACGATGCTGCGTTAGCTGCTGCTATGCAAGCAATGGCGCAGGCGGTTGCTAATCAGAATCAAACTGCAGATGCCCAATTCAGGAGTTTGGCGCAGTTTCGGAGCAACAAGCCGCCAACGTTTGAAGGAGGAATTCTGGACCCTGAAGTTTCTCAGAAGTGGCTGAAGGCAATTGAAAAGATCTTCAGGACTCTGGAATGTAGCGATGAACAAAAGGTGAGGTTTGGTACTCACATGCTGGAGGGTGAGGCTGAAGCCTGGTGGGACAATAGTCGCCAAAGGTTGGAAGCTGCTGGAACTACCATTACTTGGGAGGTGGTTCGGAAAGGTTTTCTGGAGAAGTATTTCCCGGAAGATATCCGAAGCGCTAAGGAAATTGAATTCTTAGAGCTGAAACAGGGTAGCATGACTGTAGCAGAATATGCTGCCAAGTTTGAGGAGCTGGTGCAGTATTGTCCCCACTATAATGTGGAAGGGGCAATGACCTCTAAGTGCTTAAAGTTTGAGAATGGACTGCGTCCAGAGATTAAGTTGGGGATTGCTTGTCAGAAGATCAGGAGCTATCCTGAGCTGGTAAGCAGGAGCAGGATCTATGATAATGATAACCGAGCAAGGATTGCGCACTACAAAGTTGTTAATGACCGTAAGGGTAAGCAGAGGTTTAGTGGTACTCCTTACAGTGTTGCTGCTGATAAGGGGAAACGTAAAGCTGTTGTTGATAAGAAGCCTAGAGATGGGAGAGCATCTGCTGAAGGGAAATGTTTTTGGTGCGGTGGTATGGGACACCGTGCTAATGATTGTCCTAATGAGGCCAAGAAATGTTTTAAGTGTGGGAAACCAGGTCATGTGATAGCTGATTGCAGAGCAACTATGCCGACCTGTTATAACTATGGTGAGAAGGGTCATATCAATACACATTGTGAGAAGCCGAAGAAGCCTCAAACGTCTCCGGCTGGCGGAAAAGTGTTTGCCTTGGCAGGAACTCAAGCTGCCAGTGATGAGCGTGTGATCAGAGGTACTTGTATTATCAATAATATTCCTTTGATTGCTATTATTGATACGGGTGCAACGCACTCGTTTATTTCTGTAGATTGTGTGGAGAGGATAGGTTTGGTGCCGTCCACTCTGGAGACACAGATGACTATTGAGACACCCTCTATAGGTTCAGTGACTACTTCTTTGGTATGCCTGAAGTGTCCGCTGACTATTTTCGGTAGAGAATTTGGAGTGGATCTGATTTGTCTACCACTTGGTAAGTTGGATGTTATTCTGGGTATGAACTGGTTAGAGTTCAACCGAGTCTACATCGATTGTTTTCGGAAGGAATTGCTGTTCCTGACCCCTGAAGAGGAAGTTGTGGCAAGTTCTTTGTCTAACAAAGAATTGAGGGCCTTGTTGGAAGATGAAACTAGAGTGTTTGCTTTATTTGAAACCTTATCGGTGGATAGTAAAGTGTCAATGGAGGAATTGGCAGTAGTGAATGAATTTCCAGAAGTGTTTCCTGACGACATTACGGAATTGCCTCCGACGCGAGAAGTAGAATTTGGTATTGATATTGTTCCTGGTACGAGACCTATTTCTATGGCGCCGTACAGGATGTCTGCAGTGGAATTGGCTGAGTTGAAGTCTCAGATTGGAGAATTGTTGGATAGAAAGTTTATTAGACCAAGTGTATCACCGTGGGGAGCTCCAGTGTTGTTGGTGAAGAAGAAGGATGGTAGTATGCGTCTGTGCATCGATTACCGTCAATTGAATAAAGTGACTATTAAGAATAAGTATCCTTTACCTAGGATTGATGATTTGATGGACCAGCTGGTGGGAGCTCGTGTATTTAGTAAAATAGACTTAAGATCGGGTTATCATCAGATGAGAGTAAAAGAAGGTGATATTCAGAAGACTGCCTTTAGGACTCGATATGGACATTACGAATATGCTGTAATGCCGTTTGGAGTGACTAATGCACCGGGAGTATTTATGGAGTATATGAACAGAATTTTCCATTCTTACTTGGATCAGTTCATTGTAGTGTTTATTGATGATATATTAATTTATTCTAAATCTGACGAAGAGCATGCAGGACATCTGAGAATTGCCTTGCAAGTGTTGAAGGAAAATAAATTATTTGCTAAACTGTCAAAGTGTGACTTTTGGTTGAAGAAAGTAAGTTTCTTGGGACATGTAATATCTGAAGATGGAATAGCGGTGGATCCGTCAAAAGTAAGTGCAGTATTGCAGTGGGAACCGCCGAAGACAGCGACAGAGATTAGAAGCTTTTTGGGGTTAGCCGGCTATTACCGCAGGTTTATTGAAGGGTTCTCTAATTTGGCGTTGCCATTAACTCAGTTGACGAGAAAGAACCAAGTTTTTGTATGGGATGCTGCTTGTGAAGAAAGTTTTGAAGAGTTGAAAAAGAGATTGACTACGGCACCGGTGTTAGTGTTACCGACTCCGAGTGAACCGTTTGTGGTGTACTGTGATGCGTCTAAGATGGGATTAGGCGGGGTTCTGATGCAGAATGGTAAAGTAGTAGCATATGCATCGCGACAATTGAGAGTGCATGAGCGAAATTATCCGACTCATGATCTTGAATTAGTTGCGGTTGTTTTTGTGTTGAAAATTTGGAGACACTATTTATATGGTTCAAGATTTGAAGTGTTTAGTGATCATAAGAGTCTGAGATACCTGTTTGAGCAGAAAGAGCTGAATATGAGGCAGAGAAGATGGTTGGAATTTTTGGAGGATTATGACTTCAGTTTGAGTTATCATCCAGGAAAGGCCAATGTAGTGGCAGATGCTTTGAGTAGGAAAGCAATTCATATGGCAGCTCTGATGGTGAAAGAAATTGAGTTAATTGAACAGTTTAGAGATTTGAGCATGGTTTGTGAGACTACTGCAGATAGTGTAATGTTGGGTATGTTGTAGGTAAATAATGACTTCTTGGATATGATTATAGAAAATCAGAAGTTCGATGTGAAATTGGTAGATTTGAGGCCTGGAGTAGGGAGTGACTCCGATAGTGACTTTAAATTGGATAGTACAGGTGTGTTGATATTTAGAGGCAGGATTTGTGTACCAGATGATGAAGAATTGAAAAAGTCAATTTTGAGCGAAGGACATCGTAGTAGCCTGAGTATTCATCCGGGAGCTACGAAAATGTATCATGATTTGAAGAAATTATTTTGGTGGTCTGGTATGAAAAGAGACATAGCTCAATTTGTGTATGCCTGTTTGACGTGTCAGAAGTCGAAGGTAGAACACCAGAGACCTTCTGGATTTATGCAACCATTAGAGATTCCGGTTTGGAAATGGGATTGCATTACTATGGATTTTGTGACAGGTTTGCCGAATACGGCGAGAGGTTTTGATGCTATATGGGTGATTGTGGATCGATTGACGAAGTCTGCACACTTCGTGCCGATCAATATTAGTTTTCCGTTAACGAAGCTGGCGGAGGTTTATATTCGGGTGATTGTGAAGTTACATGGTGTTCCGGCCAGTATTGTGTCGGATAGAGATCCGCGGTTTACTTCATAATTTTGGAAAAGCTTGCAGGAAGCTTTGGGAACTAAGTTGAAATTGAGTTCAGCTTATCATCCGCAAACTGATGGTCAGTCTGAGAGGACTATTCAGTCGCTTGAAGATTTGTTGAGAGCTTGTGTGTTAGAAAAGGGTGGTGCGTGGGATACTCATTTACCATTGATTGAGTTCACGTACAATAACAGTTACCATTCTAGTATCGAAATGGCTCCGTTTGAAGCTTTGTATGGGAGGAGGTGTAGGACTCCTCTGTGTTGGTATGAAACTGGTGAGAATATGGTGCTTGGGCCAGAAATTGTACAGCAGACTACTGAGACAATTCAAATGATTCGTGAGAAATTGAAAGTGTCTCAGAGTAGGTAGAAAAGCTATCATGATAATCGGAGGAAAGAGTTGGAATTCTGTGTAGGTGATCACGTATTCCTAAGAGTTAATCCGATGACTGGTGTGGGTCGTGCATTGAAGTCCAAGAAGCTGGATCCTAAGTTCATTGGACCTTATGAGATTTTGCATAGAATTGGTGATGTGGCTTATAGGGTGGCGTTGCCGCCTGAGTTATCAAACTTACATGATGTATTTCATGTGTCGCAATTGCGAAAGTATGTTTCTGATCCATCTCATGTGATTCAGAGAGATGATGTTCAGATTCGGGAGAATCTTACTGTTGAGACGATGCCGTTGAGGGTCAAGGACCGTAAGATGAAACAGCTCCGAGGGAAAGAGATACCTTTGGTGAAGGTAGCTTGGGGAGGTGCTGCAGGAGGCAGTGTGACCTGGGAGTTGGAAAGCAGGATGCGAGAAGCGTATCCGGAGCTATTTCTATCCGGTAATTTTCGAGGACGAAAATAATTAAAGTGGGGGAGAGTTGTAACACCCATTTTAATTATTTAGTCATTTTATTATTATTTTAAATATTATGTGTTGGTGTGCCCTTTGGTGGGAGGGTAGTTGACGATGTTGGGTGGGTGTCCATAATGTGGGAGGACTATTGATGGTATTTTGGTGTGAAATATAATAATATAAAAATAATAGTAACATTGGTGGGGGTGTTATTATTATTATTATTATATTTATTATATTTGTTAATATTATTAATATTATTATTATTTTGGTGAAATAATGATATTATTATTATTATTATATTTATTATAGTTACTATTGTTATTAATATTATTATTATTTTGGTGAGATAATAATAATATTATTATTATTATTATTAGTATTTTATTAAGTTATTATTATTATTATTATTATTATTATTATTATTATTATTATTATTATTTTATTAAGTTATTATTATTATTGGGATTAGAGAATTAAAATAGAGAATGTGAGGGGTTAGCAGTTTTACGATACATTGTGAGAAGTTAGAGAAAGTGGAAAAAGAACGATAGAAAGGAGAGAACGGAAAAGGGAGCGAAGAACGAAGGAACAGGGGAAAATCAGAATTGGCCAAAACCTTGGAGGGTTCTTGATCAACCTATTAACAAGGTAAGGGGGGAGAAACTTGATTGGGAATGGTTTATACATGTATAGGGTAGTTGGGGATTCCTTAACCCCGTAGGAAATTGATCGATATATGATAATATATATTGATATGTTATGATTGATGATCATTGTTGTTAATTGTATAGTAATCGTTAATGAATTGTTGTTTTTGGTTGATTTGGCATATAGGGCATATAGGGTGTTTTACGGTTTTTAGGGAAAGTTCTGTATGGCTTTTGAGGTATCGATAAAGTGTGTAGGTGATGATTTTGGGAATAGGAATTAGAAACCGATTGTTTACGGTAACAGGCAAGATTGGTACTAGCATAGGCTGGGAATCTGAGTTGAGATGATAGGCATAATTTGGCCTAGAATATCACTGCAGAATTGTGAGGAAACTGATGAATCGCAGCATTCGCTGGGCTTCGCCTGGCGAGTGTTGGCGAAGTTTCGCCTGGCGAAGGGAGGCGAGTGTTTGCCTGGCGAGCTGAGGCGAGTGGCAGCGAATAATTTAGAATTAAGTCCCAGACCTAAAGGGTAGGAACTTCGCCTGGCGAGTGTGGCCAGCGAAGGTTCGCCTGGCGAGTGAATGCTTCGCCTGGCGAATGCACGATGGTGGAAAGGGGGCTTCGCCAGCAGGTTCGCCTGGCGAATGCTAGCGAAGGTTCGCTATGGGGCTTCGCCTGGCGAATGTCAGCGAACGTAGCAGAACCAGAATGTGGGTGTTGTGATATTTTGACCTTGAGCTCTGGACTTGTGTGATTCCTTTGGCCTTGATGCCATGTATGAATGATGACTGTGGGAATTAACTTGTGTACTCGGTGATAGTACATGTTTCCCGTAATAATGACTGGTGGGCAATTAGTTGATGTATATGTGTGTAGTGATCAGTAGGATCGTGTATTCCCCGAGTGTTGGGATGTGTTTATACTTGGTGTTAGAATGTGAGATTGCTCACTGTGTGAATTGATTTATATGGTGTTGGTGTGTAATATATCTATCCTTGTATATATGATGTATGATGATATGATCAGGAGGATTGTGTGCACTTAGTGTGCCTGAATATAATAGTTATGCATTGGTGTTGTGCATATCATGGTGTTTTGGTGGGATAAATCATGTCTCAGGAGGAGTGTAAGTGATTCATCCGTACTCCTTTGTGGAGAATGGTGGGGGATAGATCATGTCTCAGGAGGAGCGTAAGTGATCTATCCAGGTTCGATTGAATGAACCAACGAGTCGGTACCGCATGCATGGTGTTGAGTTGCATTTTGCATTATAATATGTTATATTGTAATTTGAACAGTAGGTTCGTCATATGGTGGTTAGGGGTGAATCTTGGTGTGTTGGTGTGTTGTACGACCTTATTTACATGTATTACATTACCATTATATTTTTGATCATGTTTTCTCACCCCTTTGTTGTTGTTGTGGTCTGTGCTTCTCCGGAAGTACAGATAATCCAGGTGCTTAGCTAGCTTGGATATTGGTGTGATTGTCGAGTCTAGGATGCTCTGATACGTAGCACGAGACTTGGGCGTTTTTATTTGTTTTCTGAAGAACTTATATTTTATTTTCCTGTGAACGTATCAAACTTTTATTGGATTTTAATATTTTTAATATTCCGCTGTATTTTGGAGGAAAACCTTTTATAAAGGAAATGTTGTTTTTATGTGATATCCCACTGGGGAGAAATACTCTGATGTTTATTTATGATGTTAATTAATTTAATTGATTTTGGGAAGTGGGGTGTTACAATATACATTCCCAAAGCTACTACAAATAATACATTTCATGACAACAGTTTCTCCTCACGTATTGAAAAATAGAGGTATAATTCTTAGACGTGCCCTATTTTTTTATAAAAAAATATACAATATATTTATTCAGTTATTTTGAAAATCGATGGATAAATCTATTTAGCGTACATGCTTCGAATTCCATTAGTCTCAATTTATGTTTTTATCTCATTGAAAGTGACAACTTCTTGAATATTTTAATATTAATCTAAAAATATGTCACATTTCACCTTTGTTTTCTTTTCAACTGAGGTGAATATATTTCTCGGATATATATATATATATATATATATATATATATATATATATATATATATATATATATATATATATATATATATATATATATATATATATATATATATATATAAACTTTAGCTTGTAGCATTTAGTTTCACTCTAAACAACACAAACAGAACCCTAACGAAGAGCCCTAAACAACGAGTCATAAACACATACCATCTTCAATACGAAGATGTTGTGTGTGTGTGTGTGTGTGTGTGTGTGTGTGTCTATATATATATATATATATATATATATATATATATATATATATATATATATATATATATATATATATATATATATATATATATATATATATATATATATATATATATATATATATATATATATATATATATATATATATATATATATATATATATATATATATATATATATATATATATATATATAACTTGTAGCATTTAGTTTCACTCTAAACAACACAAAAGAGCCCTAAGCAACGAGAGTCATAAATACATACCATCTTCAATACAAAGATGTTATGTGTTTAATACTCTTGTTTCTTCTTTAGAGATCCAAATAATTTTCTTTTACTTCTTCTTCAGAGATCTGTTACGTCAAACATCACTGGTAATATTATTGTCATGCTGTTGTTGTAGTAGTCGTTGTGGTGTTGTTGAGATCCGAAATCCTATAGTTTTTTGTTGTTGTTATTGATGTTATTTTTGTCGATATTGTTGTTCTTGTTGTTGAGACCATAAATCCTAGAGGTTACTTTTGACGTTGTTGTTATTGATTATGTTGTTGATGTTTTTGATTGTTTATTGACTTTGTTGTTCTTGATATTGTTGTTGATGTTGTTGTTTTCTTGTTGTTTTGTTTATTGATATTGATATTGAGATTATAATTTTTGTGATTCTTTATGCATCTCTCATCTTATTATGCCGAGTTGAGTTTATTATATATAATGTCGCTTGTTTATTTCACTAGCCCCTCTTTGAACATATAACCTAGAAAATTGATTTTGAAAATAATTATATGCAAAATTATGTCATATCTAAAACTTATCTTTCACTAATTAATGATTTTCTAGCATTCTTCAACTAATCATCCATCTCGTGTGGTTTTATCGTTAAAATCTCTCCAATACTTCTAGTTTTTATTCAACTTTCTTCTATATTTGTTCATTTTTCAAAGCATCAAATTTTATGATTTCAAGAATGAATTAGTAGAAAAGAAAGTGTTGAACAAATAACTTGAAATATTGGAGAGATTTTAACCATAAAACATCGTTAGATGAATGATGAGTTGCAGAATGCTTTAAAATTAATAATCAATGTAAGTTGTCCTCCAAATATAACACATTTTTTCATATAACTATTTTCCTAATCAATTTTGAGAAGTTATTATGTTCAATACAGGGTTTAGTGAAATCAATCCACATTAGATTTAATAAACTCAAAATTGTTTTACCCCTCGGTTTTATTAGAAGACCAAGGTAAAAATGTGGTATATCCGTCGGGGAAAATGACAAAACCGAAGGGACGTATGTTTTCTCCATTTCAGAATTCCAAAAATGTCTCCTTGGGGATTGAACCCCCTTTACACATCCCTGTCGGTATTTTAAAAACCGAGAGGTAAAGTATGCATTTTTCATGACGCCCTTCAATACCTCGCATATGAAATCGAGATAAGACCTCTTTTTTAACTGAGGTAAAAGGCATTATTTGTTGCAGTGCAAGTATGAAAACCCGAAAAAAGGATGTGTGTGTTGTATGGGCAAGAATCCTAAACTCAAAAAATTGAAATAGAATATGATGTAGTTGATGATTTCCACTATGTAGTTAATCATTCTTGTGTAACAGATTCTGTTAAGATTAGTTATTGATAGCCAAGCATAATCATGTTGAGTCACTATGGATATATAGTCAAGCATTCTATACAGTTGTAATTCAATGAATGAATCACAAGATTATCCTTATCTTCTTCCTTTTGCATTCTGCACTATTTGCATTCGCCTTTACAAAGTAAAGGATTTCTCACTCGCTGCAGTCACCTTCACAGAGTGAAGGATGATGAAGATGCAACTCTAACATGGTATCATTCACATGTTTTGATCATCTGTGTTTCCCTGATAATTCAACTGTGATTCGTTTCATTCAGAACTACACGGACGGTTCATCGTCACCAAGATCTTGATTAAAGCTTAACAGTTGCATCCAAAGAAAATCAAGAATCGTTGCCATGAATCCTGTGCAGACTCAAGAAATCTTTACTAGTTTTTCTACGTCCAAATCCACCAATTTCTTTAGACCGAAGCTCTCGATTAAGCTGCAGGAAAACAACTATCTTCTTTGGAATCAACAAGTTAAAGGTGTGATCTTATCCCAAAAGATGAATAAGCTCGTGGTGAATCCGCAGATTCCACAGAAGTTCAAATCAGATTAAAATCGTGTCACATGTATGTTCTGTGAGGAATACAAAGCTAGGATAATGCAAGACCAAGCGATATTCATATGGTTATCATCAACGATATCTGAATCTGTGTTACTTAGGGTTCATGCATGAAAACACGCCTTTGAATTTGGGATAATATTCATCAATTTTTCAATGTTCAGATGAAGGCTAGGGTTTGGTAATTGAGAGTTGAGCTCAAATCCACCAATAATGGAAACAAATCCATCATAAAGCATGTCTTAAGAATCAAAGATATCGTTAATTCCCTTTTGGCTATTGGTAATTCTATTTCTGAATAGGATCAAATCGATTCCATCTTGCAAGGGCTTCCTAAGGAATACAACTCCTTTGTTATGCAAATGTATGGATGTCCTTCACCCATACCATATGTGATGTTGAAGCCTTATTGTATGTGGAAGAAGCACAACTGGACAATTTTTGTGAGGATTTGGCTGCTACCACTATAACAGCAAATGTGGCTCATACTAGTCAAGAAGAGAACAACTCTAGGGGAGCTAACACTGGAAGTTGAGGTGGAGAAAGGTTCAATCGTGGTCATAGTAGAGGCTGAGGAAGGTATACAATTGGAAATCGCCCAACCTGTCAAGTGTGTGGAAATTATGGGCATGAAGTCACAACCTGCTGGCATAGATTTGATGAACATTGCATGCCTTCAAACACAAGCAATTTTTCAACCAGATTGACCAACAACACCATTTGTAAGCAATAGACTAATTTTGAAGCCTCACTGAACTCTCAAACTGTTGCAATGATGGCTACCCCAAGCAGACCCTTTACGTACACTCAAGAATACAACTTACCATCGGAGCTAGAATCCCAAGCTTGGTTCACAGACCTAGGTGTTTCCCACCACCTAACTCCTTTTGCTTTTATTTTACAAAATAAAAAGCCTTATGTAGGTACCAAGAAAGTCTATGTGAGAAATGACCAAACCCTCACTATAAAATCTATAGACTCCACACAATTTCACTCTAAAATTAACCCTTCATATATGTTGACCCTTGCTAATATCCTCCATGTACCTTCCATAACTAGGAACTTTTATTTGTTTCTAAGTTTTCTTGTGATAACAATGTTATATTTGAGTTCCTACCTGACAAATGCTATATTAAATCACAGGTTTCTAAGTAATTCATTCTTGAAGGAGTCCAAGATGCTAGTGGCTTGCACTGCTTCCCTCAGCTGCCTTTAGATCTCAAAAGCTCCCATAGTCCCAAGAACAACTTGAGTACTCTCAATGGTATTCAAAGTTATGTTGCTTCTCATTCTTGTTCCCATATTCTAGATACTTGTAATACTAGCAAATTATGGCATCATAGGCATGGCCATGCCAATTTTAACTATGTTGCCTCTATACTCAATTTGTGTAATATTCCCTCTGTTAATAAAAATAGGCATTCTTTTTGTACGTATTGCAATCTTGGTAAGGCACATAAACTTTATGCTCATCTAACTAACACAGTCTATCACAAACTCTTTGACATGATATACACTGATCTATGGGGTCCTTCCCTAAGTTCCTCTAGCTCAGGGTATAGGTACTATATAGCATTTGTATAAGGCCATGCTCTATACACCTGGATGTACATGCTAAAGCATAAATATGAAGCCTTACATGCCTTTAAACTTTTTTTCTGTGTTTGTCCAAACACAATTTAGTGTTACCATCAAGTTAGTTCAGGTTGACTTTGGTGGAGAATTTAGACCTTTTACCAAATATGTGACAAAATTATAGATAACACATGGGCTCACTTGCCCTCATACTTCCCATCAAAATGGGACAGTAGAGAGAAAACATAAACAAATAGTTGAAATGGGAATTACCTTATTAGCTCATGCTTCCTTACCTATCTCCTATTGGGATTATAGTTTCTCTACTTCTGAGTGGGTTAGGGGCATGGCATATGAGTTCAATGCACTCCAAGCTAATAACACTTGAACCTTAACCACTTTACCTTCTGACAAGAAGGCAATAGGTTGTAAGTGGGGTTTTAAGATAAAAGAAAATGCGTATGACACAATTCACAAACATAAAGCCAAACTTGTGGCAAAGGGCTTCCACCAAGAACAAGGCTTTGATTACACTGAAAGTTTCTCTCCAGTAGTAAAACCTACCACCATTAGGGTTATTCTAACTCTTGTCATCACACATAAGTGGAATATTCAACAAATAGATGTCAACAATGTCTTCTTAAATGGAATTTTTCATGATTAGGTATACATGACCCAACCATCTAGCTTTGTGAGTTCTGACAAAACACTTGTGTGAAAGCTTCACAAAGCTATTTATGGATAACTCTCCAAGCATTGCTACAGTTTGGCTTCACGACCTCTAAGTGTGATAACTCTCTTTTTGTCTATTCCAAACTTGGTGTTTCTTTGTATGATTTGGTTGTTGTTGACAATATACTTATCACTGGCTCAAGTACCGCTGTTATTAACAAGTTAATCGACAAGTTGCATCATGACTTTGCTCTAAAAAGGCTGGGTCGACCTAGCTACTTTCTAGGTATTGAAGTACAGTTCTAAAACAATGGTTCTATGTTCCTCACTTAGTCAAAATATGCCAAGGATCTCCTGACAAGAGAAAATATGAAGAATGTTAATGGGGTTCCTACTCCCATTTTGAGCAACTGTAAGTTAAGTAAACATGGCACAAATCAATTTTCCGATCCCCATCTTTACAGGTCCATTGTTGGGGCTCTTCAATATGTGACCTTGACTAGACTTGGTATTGCATTTAGTGTGAATAAAGTCTGCCAATTCATGGCATGTCCACTATATACTCATTGGGTTGTAGTTAGAAGACTCTTACGGTATCTAAGTGGTACAATCAAACACGGTCTGCTTCTATCTCCTTCCCTTTCCACTTCAAGGTTCTCTTTATGAGGCTACAATGACTCTAATAGGGCTAGTGACCCAAATGATAGAAGATATACATCTGACCCGTGTATACTCTTTGGGCCAAATGTAGTCTCCTGAAGCTTGAAGAAACATTCTCTAGTGGCACGATCAAGTACTGAAGCGGAATATCGATCGTTAGCACATACCACATCTAAGCTACTTTGGTTGGAATCTCTACTCTCAAAACTTTGTATTCATATTCATCCACCAACATTGCTTTGTGATAATCTAAGTGTTGACCTTCTGTCAATAATCCAGTCCTTCATGCTCGTACAAAACACATTGAATTAGATATCTATTTTGTTAGAGAATGAGTTGTATCTGGGAAGATGAGAATTCAAAATGTTCCAACAGCTCTTCAACTTACATATACACTTACAAAACCGCTTGGAACTTCTGCATTTCAGGAACGTCCTGGCAAACTCAAGGTGGTGTGTAACATTTCCCACTCTTCAGTTTGAGGGGGTGTTAGTGATATAGAATATGATGTAGCTGATGATTTACACTATGTAGTTAATCATTTTGTGTAATTGATTCTGTTAGAATTAGTTATTGACTTACACTAAGCATAATAATGATGAGTCACTATGGATGTATAATCTAACACTTTGTAAAGTTGTAATTCAATGAATGAATCACAAGATTATTCATATCTTCTTCCTTCCGCATTTTGCACTCTTTGCATTCACCTTTCTAGAATGAAGGATTTCTCACTCGCTGTAGCCATCTTCTCAGAGTGAAGCATGATGAAGATGCAACCCTAACATGGAATGGAAAATTTTTATAGATATATCAAATCAAAGTATATCAAACAATTTTACAGCCTATACCTACAATTTTGTGACATTTATATATTGAATTGTGTTGTCTCGATAAGTCAAATATTTTATAGTATCAATAATAATTTACATTTCGATTTTAAGATAAATAAAATATAGATAAAATTGAATTGGCCTCTTCTAAAATAGGCATTCTCATGTCTTCTTTTATTAATTTCTCATTGTTTTTTAAATATCATATTTAATAAATAATATTTATTATTTATATCAATTTATTTTAAGATAAAATTTAAATTAAACGATACACACTCTTATGCAAGGACGGTAAGAACCACCAACCTCACTCATTGATGATAAATAATGGAAATCACATATATAAGTCAGAGCATATTTCATTATTTCAACATAAGGTCCCATTTGGTTATTTAGAGACAATTGTTTAGTTCATGAATAGGTTCCAGACAGAGACATATGACAGAACTCAGCTTTCAATGAAGACAATACATTATGAAATGTAAAGAGATGAAAGGGCGCATTCATATTCTATCTTCGAGGCAGCCGCTACTATTCATGAAGAAATTTATAATTTCTTGGTAGTTGTTGGGTTTGGATTTTATCGTTGAAAGCGATAGAAATTTGAATTTACTTTGTCATGTCAAAAACGTCATTTATTGCATGGATGTTACACATATGGGCTTTGCTCCACGTGGAAGCATACGTTATGGAGAAATTTTTTTTCCACTTCTTAAACCAATAAATATTTTCAGAACTTAAAATGCAAAGCATATTTTCGAAGAATTCACTTGATTTCAAATGGGACAATTCAGACGGGTGTGAACTAGGTTTTATCAAGTTTAAGTTTATGCAGTTAAATATATTAAAGTCTAAACTTGATTTATAGACGATTTGGGTTTGTTTTTAAGTCTAAATCTAGACTTTTCGAAAGCCCGATAACCTAATAGTATAATTAAAAAACTAATATATATATATATATATATATATATATATATATATATATATATATATATATATATATATATATATATATATATATATATATATATATATATATATATATATATATATATATATATATATATATATATATATATATATATATATATAAACAATTCACTTAATGTTTTAATAAATTAGTAAATTAAAAGATGAATCTTTACATTGATTTATGTGACCTTATTTGAAAATATAATTTTATGAGACTATTTATTTGAGAGAATTTTAAAAAATAACTTAATACATTGTTCATAAATTTTTTATGTTTATTTTCATAAAATTTTAAAGATAATTAAGATTTACTTTTGTATTTTAATTCAAAATACAAAAAAATATAATAATAATAATAATAAATTTACTTTTATTTATTTATATAGATCATTTTGATAGACTTAAAAGGCTTTTTATGACATGCATGTAGAAGCATGCTTCAGTCTCAAGTTTTGATGATGTCAACACTACTCAAGGTCATCTCTTGATTGCAAAAAGACAAGTCGTTCAAAGTTCTCAAGATCAAATCAAGATATCTTTCAAGTCAAGCTACATATGGAACTATGATTCTTCCAGACTTGGATGCATTACCGGTATATCAAATTCTACCCTTATAATTTGATATACAAGTGTTCAAAAACATCAAGCATTTTTGCATAATACATAAGCATGTTTTTGAAACCTTAGAATTGGTATAACATTAATTTTAAAAAGCATTTTTTCTGAAAATGAGCAGTGTTAACCGATTAACCATATAGGTTAACCGGTTAACCAATTTGAATTTTGAAATTTCTGGGCTAACGTACCAGTGTTAACCGATTAACACTGAACGTACAGTGAAAAATTGCTTTGTTTCAAGTTCAAAAATTATTTAAAAATTATACCATTTCATATTTTTGATGTATACTCAATGTACCTTTTTGAAAGGGTATTTTACTCATATAAATTCTGAGTTTTTCAATTTTGAAAAACACCACAACACAAAAACTTTTCAATCTCCAAACACTTTCTACATTCATTTTCAAATTGTCTTAGAATCAAATTCACCTTTTTCAAAACTTTCATTAAGTGTTCATATGTGCATAAATTTCATATTCATCCTTGAACACTTGTATTGAAAATTGTAAGAGTGAATTCTGATCATTTGAAGAAGATCAACTTTGATATCATTACTCTCAAATCAAAATCTTTACAAACTTGTGTATTTTGACTTGTGATCCAGGATTGTTGGACACAAGGGTGAGTGTTTACAAGAGAATTGTTCTTGTACACTTGTTAGTTTTATTGTTTGATAGTAGGCCTCACCGGTTGATGGTGTGATAGGTTGTACTTTATTAAACAATAGTGAAAACTCTCTTTCATGTTGAAAGGGGAGTGGAGTACTCTCGGATTGTGAGGGGAACCACTATAAATCCTGGCGTCCATTGTTCTTTTATTTTTCTTCTTCTGCTTTCATAACCAAAAACACAAACCAGTAATATTTCAAGATACCATAAAAACCGGAAAAATTTCAAAAGTCCTAATTCACCCCCCCCCCCCCCCCCCCCCCGCCCCCTCTTAGGCATACTCTGTTCTTACAATTGGCATCAGAGCAGGTTAAGGTAACCTGTTCCTAACGATTCAGTATGGCTTCCGCAAGTACCAACCCGGTTTTCAAAGATGGTGGAAGTAGTAACAAGCCACCACTCTTTTCTGGAGAATACTTTGATTTTTGGAAAATCCGTATGAAGGCACATCTTGAGGCTCAAGGAGATGGTATATGGGAAACCGTTGAAACTGGTCCACATGTTCCTACAAGTGTGGTAAATGGTGTTGGAACCCCAAAGATTAAATCCTCATATGATGAAGATGACAAGAAGAGAATCTTGAATGAGAAGAAAGCAATCAACATACTTCAAAGCGCTCTCAGTATGGATGAATTCTTTCGCATATCACAGTGTCAATCGGCAAAACAGATTTGGGATACCTTGGTAGAAACGCATGAAGGAACAGCAGAAGTAAAAAGATCAAGACTTAACACGTTAAGTCAAGAATATGAGATGTTCCGTATGCAGCCCGGTGAATCTATTGTTGCCTTGCAAAAGAGGTTCGTTCATCTAACAAATCATCTGATTGCTTTTGGGAAGACCTTCACCAACGATGATCTCAACTTAAAAGTCCTAAGATCCTTGACAAGAGAATGGCAACCGAAGGTGACCGCCATTTCGGAAAAGAAAAGTCTTTCAACAATGACATCCGCTTCATTATTCGGGAAACTTCAAGAGTATGAATTGGAACTTGGAAGGTTTGAGAAACATGAAAGTCAAGACAAGAAGTCCAAAGGAATTGCCTTGAAGACTGACACAAAGGATGACAAAATTGACGAATCTTCCGAAGACGAAAATTTCATGCTTCTAGTAAAGAAGCTTGGTAAGTTTTTTAATAATAATAAAACTTCTTCTTTTTCTAAAAAGAATAGACATTTCAGGAAAAAGGAGGCATCCACATCAAACCAAGAAATTACATGTTACGAATGTGGGAAACAAGGTCACATAAAGCCAGATTGCCCAAAACTCGCAAATAAAGGAAAATTCAAGGGCAAGAAGGATTTCAAAACAAAGAAGGCTTATGTCGCATGGGACGATAACGAAGTGAGTTCATCATCGGAATCAGATAGCGATGAATGCGCAAATATTGCCTTAATGGCCTCTCACCATTCCAATGACGAAAATGAGGTTAGTAGTAATTTTTCTGTCTATGATAATGATGCTCAAGAAGTTATAGATGAACTTCTAAAAGAGTGCAAGACTTTGTATAAAAACATCTCATCACAAAAGAAAAGAATTTTACTTTTAGAAAAATAAAATTCTGATTTCTTGAAAAATATTGAAGATGAAAAACAAAAGGTGATGGATGAAAAACAAAGTCTTGTATGTAAGAATTGTGAGTCTTTGTCTTTTCAAATTGTTCAACTTAAAAGAGTTTTAGAAAGATACGAAAAAGTTCAAATTGGCTTGGAAGAGATTCTTAAACATCAAAGGTATCCTAATGATAAAAGTGGATTGGGATATTCTAAATTTTCAAAACCAAGCACCAATGAGACCATTTTCGTAAGAGCAAGTGAACAAATTGTTAAAGAAGAGACAAACACTTCTAAAATTCAGCATCAAAATCATAACAAGAAAAGAATTGATAAGAAAAAGAATTATATTCCTAGATATAGAAGTCATTTTCAACCTACATGTTTTTATTGTGGAATTAAAGGGCACACATCTAATGCCTGCTATGTACGTAATATTGGTATTGCAAAGGGGCATTATGTGTGGGTGGAAAAGGGTACTAACTATCAAGGACCCAAAGCAATTTGGGTACCTAACACTACCTAATTTTGTTTTGTAGGTATGCTTGAAGACAACCACAAATCAATGGTATCTTGATAATGGCTGCTCGAAGCATATGACGGGAGATATAAACAAATTTTCAAGTCTATCATTAAAGGCCAAAGGATACGTCACTTACGGTGATGATAATAAAGGAAAAATTCTTGGAGTTGGAACCATTGGTGCACCTCCATGTACAATTATCGAAGACGTTCTTTTTGTTGAAGGCCTTAAGCATAACCTGCTTAGCATCAGTCAATTGTGTGACAAAGGGTTCAAAATCAACTTCACAAAGGAGGAATGCTTGATTGAACACGAAGTCACTCATGAGATTCTGCTAAAAGGTAAAAGATATAATAATATTTTTATGATCTCTTTTGATGATTCTTCCGTGAAGGTAAAATGTCTTATGGCAAACAACAACGAGGCATGGCTTTGGCATAAAAGATTTTCTCACATTCACATGGAGCATCTAAACAAATTAATCAAGCATGATCTGGTTGTTGGGCTTCCGAAGATAAAATTCATCAAGGATAAATTATGCGATGCATGTCAAAAGGGAAAACAGACCAAGACAACTTTCAAATCCAAGCAAGTGGTTTCTACATCAAGACCACTTCAATTGTTGCACATGGATCTTTTTGGTCCATCAAGAACGAAGAGCTTTGGAGGTAGTATTTATGCTTTAGTTATTGTTGATGATTTTTCTCGATATACCTGGACAATGTTTTTAGTGCAGAAAAATGATGCGTTTAAAGCATTCAAAAAGTATGCAAAACGAATTCAAAACGAGAAGTCACTCACTATAGCCTCCATAAGAAGCGACCACGGTGGAGAATTTCAAAATTCAGACTTTGAAGAATTTTGCGAAGAACATGGAATTTCTCATAATTTTTCGGCACCAAGAACTCCTCAACAAAACGGCGTCGTAGAACGGAAGAATCGTTCACTAGTTGAACTTGTTAGAACAATGCTCAGCGACACAAATCTTCCAAAATATTTTTGGGCAGAAGCAGTAAGCACGGCGTGTTTTGTAAGCAACCGCGTGAATATTCGACCGCTACTCAAAAAGACTCCGTATGAGTTGTTCAAGGGAAGGAAACCGAATATATCATTCTTCCACATATTTGGCTGCAAATGCTTCGTTCTCAACAACAATAAGGACAATCTCGGTAAGTTTGATGAGAAATCCGACGAAGGTATCTTTCTTGGTTACTCTCTTTATAGTAAAGCTTTTAGAATTTTTAATAAAAGAACTCTTACCATTGAAGAGTCTATTCATGTTTCGTTTGATGAAACTAACCCCTCGAAAGAGGATAATATTGTTTTGGATGATGATGATGATTTTGTAGATACTCCACAAAATGAAGAAATTGTTTCAAATGATCAAACAATATTACGAGAAGATGTTACTCAAGAAAATCAAGATCTTCCGAAAGAATGGAGAACACACAAAGATCACCCAATTGATAAAGTTATTGGTGATATTAGTCAAGGTGTTGCAACTCGACTTAATTTAAAGGATGCTTGTCTCAACATGGCGTTTGTATCTCAAATTGAACCATCAAAGATCGATGAAGCTTTAGGCGACGACCAATGGATTATAGCAATGCAAGAAGAACTTAATCAATTTGAAAGAAATCAAGTTTGGACCCTTGTACCAAGACCAGACAATAAGCATATTATAGGAACCAGATGGGTGTTCAAGAACAAACTTGACGAGAATGGGATTATAGTTCGTAACAAGGCAAGATTGGTCGCACAAGGCTACAACCAGGAGGAAGGAATTGATTTTGATGAAACATTCGCTCCGGTAGCAAGGTTAGAAGCAATTAGATTACTACTTGCTTACGCTTGTTCTATGAATTTTCAGTTATTCCAGATGGATGTCAAAAGCGCTTTCCTGAATGGATACATTAATGAGGAAGTCTACGTCAAACAACCTCCGGGTTTTGAAGACTTCAAAAATCCCTCACATGTTTTCAAACTGAAGAAGGCTCTCTACGGTTTAAAACAAGCACCACGAGCATGGTATGATCGCCTTAGCAACTTCTTATGTGAGAAAGGATTTACAAAAGGAAAGGTTGACAAGACGCTGTTTATAAAGAAGATCAAGGGTAACACCTTGTTAGTACAAGTCTACGTCGACGACATCATATTTGGATCAACAAACAAAGAACTCTGCGAAGAATTCTCACTCATGATGCGAGAAGAATTCGAGATGTCCATGATGGGAAAGTTAAATTATTTTCTTGGACTACAAATCAAGCAAACCAAGGATGGAATCTTTCTCAACCAATCCAAGTACTGTAAGGAATTAATAAATAAATTTGATATGGATAGTTGCAAGATGATGTCTACTCCTATGGGATCCAGAACGTATGTTGATCAAGATGAATCTGGTACTCCAATTGATATTACTAAATATCGAGGTATGATTGGTTCATTACTATATTTGACGGCAAGCCGTCCTGACATTATGTTTAGTGCTTGTTTGTGTGCGCGCTTCCAAGCAAATCCGAAGGAATCGCATCTCACTACTGTGAAGAGAATTATCAAGTATCTCAAAGGAACGACCAACGTCGGATTATCGTATCCTAAAGGTAGTACTTGTTCTTTAGTTGGTTATTCTGACGCTGACTATGCAGGATGCAAAACCGATAGAAAAAGTACAAGTGGTACATGTCACATTCTCGGAAATGCTCTAGTATCATGGGCCTGCAAGAAGCAAGCTTGTGTAGCACTCAGCACCGCCGAAGCAGAATACATCGCCGCAGGAAGTTGCTGTGCACAAATTTTATGGCTAAAACAACAACTTCTGGATTATGGTGTTGATCTCGGATGCATTCCTCTACGATGTGACAATACTAGTGCCATAAATATCACAAAGAATCCGGTTATGCATTCCAAAACAAAACACATCGATATCCGACATCATTTCCTTCGAGATCACGTATTAAACAGAGATGTTGATGTTACTTTCGTCGACACACACAACCAACTCGCCGACATCTTCACCAAGCCTTTGGCAAAAGAACCATTCTACAAAATTCGGAGAGAACTTGGGATTCTTGATGAAGGTGACATCTGACTCTTTCTCTATTATGTGTATGCATTATTTGTGATATGTTTTCATGTGTATGCATTCTGTTTTTAAGTATTTTTCAAAAATTCGAGCATGTTAATCGATTAACCATATGGGTTAACCGATTAACACTGTTGAATTTTCAATTCTGATTAAATTTTTTAATGTGTTAACCGATTAACCTATATGGTTAACCGATTAACACTGTTAATTTTTCTAAAAAATCAGAAACAAAAATTAATTAAAATTTTTGAAAATTTTATTTTTTTTAATATATTTTTTGTGTGGTCCATATTCTCTTAAATATCCAAATCCATATCCAAAATCCATATTCCCTCTTAAAATCCTAACTTCTCTCTCCCACTCTCTAAAGTTGGAAAAACTCCCCACAACTTCTCAAACCCTAACTTCCTCAGAACTCACAACCCCAGTTCTCTCAAACCTCCATCCATGGCTTCAGCATCAAACTGCGGAAAGGGAAAACTTCCAGAACATCACTCTGCATCTGATGAAGATATTCCTATGGAAACAACCAAGAAGCGCAGAATGGATTTCAAAGTCCGAGTTCGTTCTATCCTTCCGGTAAAGTATGTGAATCTTAAGGCTTTTCCCGCATCATCTTTTGATTTTCCTGCTTTGCTCAAATATCAGAGGATCGATAAATTTGTGTCTGATTCTGGAAACTGCTACCCGGATCTTGTCAAATCCTTTTTGCATAAACTGTCTGTGTTTCTAAATGCAAATGATGAGCATATTATGAAAACAATTGTTAGAGACTGTGTTGTTGAAGAAAATCTGTCTGATGTTGCTGCAATGCTGAACATACCATCATCTGGGTACTTTCTGAGAAAGGGAGTTAACCACGTGGAAGGGCCGTGGTCCAACTACGACAAGATGGAGTTCTATTATCAGATCTGCAGATTTCCAATGGAGATGATTATCGCCAACCAACGTACTGCTCGTCTGTTGTGCTATGCAAAGAATCTTACCGTCTCTGATCGGATGCTTCACTACATAATCTGTTATGTGCTGATTCCCAAGGATTCGAATCATGCACAAATTAATGATCTGGAAATGCAACTTCTTTTCGCCATCAAGAACAAGATTCGTGTCAATTGGATTCTGACCATCATGTATCACCTTCAACAACAACTATCTCTTTCAACCCGTCTTCCTTATGCACGACCGGTATCAAGAATTTTGGAATTGACTACTTTGGATCTTAACCTTGAACCAACCATCAAGATGAAATCAACCACCAATGAGATCAACGAGATTACAATTGTCAAGAATACTGGAATTTTTAAGGATAATGACGGTACTTACAAGTATTCAGAAGAAGGAGCCAATGCTAACCAGGCCTTTCCCGTACCTGAAGGAGGCATCACAAACGAGTTCCTTTACCAAACTATCATGACTCAGCATAGAGAAACCTCCCGGGCCATTGCCTCTCTCCGGAACCTTGTACTTTCTTCTCACCACACCAACCCTGACAGCCGTGTTGTATCTGATGAAGAAAATGAAGGACAAGAGGAAGAAGAGGAGGAGGATATGACGGATGAGGATTTTTAGAGAATATGCTGCTGCTGTTGTTTTTATTGCTTTGCTTTCTAGTCTTAAGTTTTTATGCTTTCATTTGAACTATGTTTTATTGTAACAAGTACAATTTCTATTTGCTGCATTTTATATGTACTACTGTTTGTGTTTTGTGTTTACTTGGCTTTGCATGTGCTTATTACTATATATGCTGCTATCTTGTGATTTCTTTGAAAGCTCTTCCTTTTTGCTGATGTCAAAGGGGGAGAAGAGCTTGGTTCTGTTAATATCTCTCTGTGTGCAGATTTTTTTTCCTCTGTTAAGATAGGGGGAGTTGCTAGACATAGGGGGAGAACCAGATCAAGAACCAAGAGATATCGCATAACATTTTTTATTGCCATCATCAAAAAGGGGGAGAATGTAGAAGCATGCTTCAGTCTCAAGTTTTGATGATGTCAACACTACTCAAGGTCATCTCTTGATTGCAAAAAGACAAGCCGTTCAAAGTTCTCAAGATCAAATCAAGATATCTTTCAAGTCAAGCTACATATGGAACTATCATTCTTCCAGACTTGGATGCATTACCGGTATATCAAATTCTACCCTTATAATTTGATATACAAGTGTTCAAAAACATCAAGCATTTTTGCATAATACATAAGCATGTTTTTGAAACCTTAGAATTGGTATAACATTAATTTTAAAAAGCATTTTTTCTGAAAATTAGCAGTGTTAACCGATTAACCATATAGGTTAACCGGTTAACCAATTTGAATTTTGAAATTTCTGGGCTAACGTACCAGTGTTAACCGATTAACCATATGGGTTAACCGATTAACACTGAACGTACAGTGAAAAATTGCTTTGTTTCAAGTTCAAAAATTATTTAAAAATTATACCATTTCATATTTTTGATGTCTACTCAATGTACCTTTTTGAAAGGGTATTTTACTCATATAAATTCTGAGTTTTTCAATTTTGAAAAACACCACAACACAAAAACTTTTCAATCTCCAAACACTTTCTACATTCATTTTCAAATTGTCTTAGAATCAAATTCACCTTTTTCAAAACTTTCATTAAGTGTTCATATGTGCATAAATTTCATATTCATCCTTGAACACTTGTATTGAAAATTGTAAGAGTGAATTTTGATCATTTGGAGAAGATCAACTTTGATATCATTACTCTCAAATCAAAATCTTTACAAACTTGTGTATTTTGACTTGTGATCCAGGATTGTTGGACACAAGAGTGAGTGTTTACAAGAGGATTGTTCTTGTACACTTGTTAGTTTTATTGTTTGATAGTAGGCCTCACCGGTTGATGGTGTGATAGGTTGTACTTTATTAAACAATAGTGAAAACTCTCTTTCATGTTGAAAGGGGAGTGGAGTACTCTCGGATTGTGAGGGGAACCACTATAAATCCTGGTGTCCATTGTTCTTTTATTTTTCTTCTTCTGCTTTCATAACCAAAAACACAAACCAGTAATATTTCAAGATACCATAAAAACCGGAAAAATTTCAAAATTCCTAATTCACCCCCCTCTTAGGCATACTCTGTTCTTACAATGCAACCTAGTCTTTTTAACTATATAGGCCTATAAAAAAATCAGGTCTTTTCTATTTAGCTTATCAATGTATTCTCCTCTCAACGGGTAGACCTTTGGGTTCCATAATTCATACCATGCATTATTTGGTTTGTATTTTTTTGGTCAAGTAGCTTAGTGGCTGAAATTCACCATTTTAAAGGTGAGTAAGTGGTATGTCTGAGACTCGAACTTATGCTACTCTCTGATATTTGTGCACAACCAACAACTGAGTTAACTTAATGAGACTATTTAATGTTGGAACAGAAAATAATTCTAGGGTTGAGAAAGAGAGAAAAGAGTGAAGATTTTTTTGAGTAAAATGGTGATAAAATTTCGATTCAAGTTGTTATCATATGGGCATAGTATATAGGTGTTTTTACACCAAGCTAATTAATTAACTAACTTTTGGAACAAGTGTTTCTAGTCAAATTTGACACTACAGACTGACTTAATCATTTTTCTAATTCTTATTCTTGTTGAGCTTGTGGCTTCACATCAACAACACAACTTCAACTATACTTCTAAACACAACTTCGACCACAATACAACTGTTAGCAAAAAACGCAACTCATTAGAAAGCTTTAAAATATAAACAACACACCCCTACTTCATAATTTCTAAACTCCTCATTCCAACAAGTTTCTTCAAGTCATCAAACATTGCCTTCTTCAAAGGTTTTGTAAGCAAGTCTGTCTATTGCACTTCTGACTTGTAATACTCAAGCTCTATCTTTTCTTTGTTCATTTGATCTCTAGAAAAGTGATACCTTCTTTCTATATGCTTGCTTCTTCCATGGTACATAGGATGATTGGATAAGTTTATAGATGACTTGTTATCTACAAACAACTTCATCTTCTTCGACTTCATCACTTTCAGTTCTTATAGCACCATTTCAATCCATAAAGCTTAATAAGATGCATATGATATTGTTATGTACTCAGCTTTACAAGATGATAAGGCCATTATCCCTTGCTTCCTCGAGCTCAAAAGATTGGTGTTCTACCAATCATGAATATGTAGCCTGCAATACTTTTCATTTCATCTTGGTTTCCACTAAAGTCATAGTTTGTATAGCCATGCACTTCAGCACTGTCGAAACTGGTATTCTGCATTTGCATTAGCACACCATGATCAATTGTGCGCTTTATGTATCTTAACACCCTTTTTACTGCGATGAGATGAAATCATTGTGGAATCAATACCAGGTCGGAATCAATACCCTTCTGTTCGTTGAAATCAATACCAGATTTTTGTAGAAAACCTCTTGCCACTAGTCTTGCCTTATACTTTAAAATCTCACCATTTGGCCTTAGTTTCAACTTATAAACACACTTCACATCAATTGGCTTCTTACTAAACATGTCCATGAGCTCCCAGGTCTTATTTTTCTCAATTGCCCTAATTTCCTCTACAATAGCTTCCAACCAGTTTGAGTCCTTCATTGTTTATCTCAAGTTGACTGGTTCTGATTTAGCCATCATCACTTCTTTTATCACATCACCTTCTGCATTAATTGCTTGATCTGGAAGTCTTTCATAATCAATGAGTCTCACTGATTTAAATGTTGCTATGGTGTTATACTCTCTTGAGCAGGTATCTCTTCATTTGGTTGATATTCTTTAAGCACAGTTCTAATTGTATCTTATTTAGCCTGAGATGACCTCTGAGTCCAATCCCAGTTCTTGTCAACGTCTACTTTAACATGTCGAATGATCGCTAGCTTATCATCATCTGGTGAGTATAGTTTGTAAGCACTAGTCAAATGTCCAGGTACATGCCTAAAATATATTGATCCAAAAACCTTTAAATTACCAACACTTGGATTCAATCATGTCGAAGCCTCATAAGATTTCTTGTTCACTATCTTCTTGGTTGGACATTTGTTCAGAATGTATACTGCTGCCGAAACTGCTTCACACCAAAATCTCTTTGGCATTCCTTTAGCTTTCGACATGTTTCTAGTTGTGTTCAGTATACTTCTGTTTTTTCCTTAAACTATTCCACTTTGTTGAGGTGTGCTTGGTGCAATGATCTCATGCTTTATGCCTTCACCATTGCGTGATTTTTCAAATTCTGTGAAATATACTCAACTTCACCACTAGTTCTCAATTTACGAATACTGCACTCAATTTGTTTTTCAACATGTAATTTAAATCTCTTGAATTGTGTGAGTACTTCACTTTTTCTTTCAATCAAGTAAATTCACACATGTCTTATAAATTAATGTATGAAAGTTATAAAATAGCAATTACCTCCATTTGAATTAACTTCAAAAGGTCCACGTTCATAGGCAAGTCCAGCTTGAATGAAATCCTAGGTTGTTTGGCTTTGCAACATCTTTCACATATCTGACTTGGCTCCTTTATATAAGGTAGACCATACACCATATTCTTCATGTTGAGCATGCTTAAACTTATAAAGTTCTAGTGTCCATACTTGTGGTGCCACAACCAATTTTTGTCTTTTGTGGCAGTCGAATCAAGACATTGATGATCAACCATATCAATCTCAATCTTGAATTTCTTGTTATTTACCAATGGTGCTATCAGGACCAATCTTCCTACAACATTAAACACTTCCATATACTTTTTTTACCATCTTTACGTTGTATCATTTATCAAGTAATTGACATATGCTTATTAGATTACTTTTCACCGAAGGTACATATAACACATCGCTGATGGTAGCTTTCTGACCGTCTTTCTTCAGTACAACTATGTTACCATTTCATCCTGATGTGACATGCCTTCCATCTGCAAATCTGGTCTCTTTTTTTACCTATTCATTCAGCATGATGAACCATCACTTCTGTTTCTATTCATGTGATTTCTACATCCAGAATCCAAACACTACACTCTAGCTAGATCATCACTAGGTTGCATATTGGACATTAGCAACACCTCATCAGAATCACTTCCTCTTACATGAGCAAACTGAACATTTTCATTTCCTTTTGTCCTTGACTACTTGACAAATTTACAATCTCTTGCATAATGACCAAGTCTTTGACAATTGTAACATTTCACCTCTTTCATGTCAACTTTCTTCATCGTATTCCTGTTGCCTATGCCTTTCTTGATTCTCTCAACGTTATTCTTTGACTTCTTGCTTGATTTCTCATCATTAGCAAGATTCTTTCTTTGCCTCGCAATTTCTTTACCATACTTATTGGTGGATCTTGTTTACAGTGCCTATTCAGCCACTTTCTCCCATCATAAGTTCCTCGACTTCAGTCTCATCTCATGAGCCTCTAATGAAGTTTGAAGTTCTTCTTTCTTCATCTCAACTAGGCTTTTAGACTTTTTAATAGGCACTACAATGTAATCAAAATTTGCAGTAAGAGATCTCAATCTTCTGCAAACCATTGATGGATTCACCATACACCTTCGTCTAGTTTGTTAGCAACACTATACGTGAAAAGAATTCTAAAACTAACTCATTTTCTTTTATTAGAGTCATTTTGAACTGCTTTCTCAAGGCCTACAACTTCACTCTCTTGAGTTTCTCATTACCATCATACAACTTCTTTAGCTTATCCTAAGCTTATTTATCTGTTTCTTCTTATATTATCTTCTCAAAGATATTTGGATCCACCCACTAGTGAATCAAGATTAGGGTTTTTCTATCTTTCTTAGGGATGGCAAACAAACCCGAACCCGCGTGCACCCGCCCGGGCCCGCCCTGAAATTAACGAGAAAAATCCGATTTAATTGGGTGCGGGTGCGAGGGAAACCCGATTCTTAAATACGGGTACGGGTGCGGGTGCGGGAAGACACTAAGACCCACCCTCACCCGGATAATGCATTTTACTTTAATTCCCTTATTTTACTTATTTTAATATTCATTTATTAATTATATTTTTAATTAAATTATTAATGCCTTTATTGCAATTAAAATAATAAAATTAATCAAGTTAATATTCATTTACTAATTAAATTTTTAATTAAATAATTAATTAATTTATTAAAATAATCAATTTTTTAATTAAATTAATAATTTTTATTGCAATTAAAAAGAAATTAATTTTTTGCGGGTGAGGCGGGGCGGGTGTGGGTATAGTTAAACCCGCCTCGTTGCCATCCCTAATCTCTCTTCATCAGATCCTTCTGCGCAGCCATCTAAACATCACTTGCATTTGCCTCCAACGATGAGACTCATTCTTTCACGATTTCACCCACTTCTTGAAATCTGAAGATGACCTTCATCTGCGCAATCCACCTCTCCTAGTTTTCACCTTTGAAAACCAGTAGTTTCGTTAGAAATTGCACTGATGTTGTGCTATTGTTTTCCATTTTAGTTTCTCTCTAAATCGCAACCAGTCTCATTGATATCAATTTGTTAGAACACAAAGTAACTCTAGAGTTGAGAAAGTGAGAAAAGAGTGAAGAGTTTCTTGAGTAAAGTGGTGATTAAATTTCAATTCAAGTTGTTATCATAAGGGTGTAATACATAAGTATTTATACATAAAGATAACTAACTAACTAACTAACTTGTGAAATAAGTATTTCTAGTCAAATTTGACACTTCAAACTAACTCAATCATCTGTCAAATTCTTCTTCTTCTTGAGTTGTAACTTCACATCAACCATACTATTGTGAATCAAATGTCTTTAAACAAAATATAAACGGTTTCTTTATGATCAAGAGACACACAAGGGTTAGGGTTAACAAAGAAAACAAGGTAAAACAACAAGGAACAACAAGGGTTGGTTATAAACAGTTATTCTTTCCTTTCTCTTAGAACAAGATTACAAGTATACAAAAATAACAAAATAACCTCTCTCTCTCTCTTGAAATTAGGATTTTATCTTCCTATTTTTCCTTATACGAAGATGAGAGACTAACATGTTATTTATAAGAAAACTAACACACTAACCTAATGGGCTTTTTAACAATTACCCATTACAAGCTAACTTAGGGTACAAGCTAACTTAAATAATTGGGCTTACAAGTAAGGCCCAATTCAATATGCTAACACACCTAGCAATATTGACTAATGCATGTTAAAACAAACTTCGACTATAACACGCATTACTCCGACAGTAGCATGCGAACAGACTTCGACCTCATGCTTAATACCTGTCAAACCAGAAGTATCCTTCGACCATACTAAATTTTGATCTAATATCTCACAAATCTCCACCTTGGATCTAACTATATAACATCAAGGAACTTGCTTTTTTCATGCAGCTTTATCAACTGCATACAGTGGAAAAATTTGCAATTGGGCAACGTCTTGGTGATCATATCAGCAGCATTATGATCTTTCGAAACCTTCAGCACTTGGACTTCTCCATGCTCGATTACCCCTCTGACAAAATGCAGCCTCACATCAATTTTCTTGTTCGCTCATGATAGGCTGAATTCCATGATAGGTGTATTGCCTTTTGAATATCACATTTAACAGTGATAACTCAACCTTGAAGTTTCAGCTCCTTTGCATAACCTTCAAGCCACAATGTTTCCTTTACAGCTTCAGTTAGGGCGATATATTTTGCTTTAGTGGTTGATAAGGCAACGACCTTTTGAAGTGTAGTTTTCCAACTGATTGTTGTCCCAAGCATAGTGAACACATATCCAGAAATAGATTTTCTAGAATCCATACAATCTGCATAATCAGAGTCGACATATCCTTCGATTGCTGCTTTACTATCTTCACCTAAGGCTCCACCATAAATTAGGACTCTATTCAGAGACCCATTTATGTACCTTAAAATCCACGTCAATGCTTACCAATGAGTCTTTCCACGATTTTCCATGTACCTGCTTACAAGACTTACTGCATATGTTATGTCAGGTATAGTACAAACTATAGCATACATCAAAGAACCCACTATATTAGCATATGGAATACTATTCATATAATTTCTTTCGATATCAGTACTGGGACACTGATCTATACTCAGCTTGAATTGAGGGTTTGTCGGAGTCACAACAGGCTTTGAATTCGACATACCAAACTTTTCGAGAATCTTTCGTAGGTATGCCTCTTGAGATAAGCATAATTTCGATTGCTTTCTATCTCTTCGGCTGTCAATCCCAAGAATCCTGGACGCAACTCCTATATCCTTCATGTCGAACTCCTTATTGAGTTCAACCTTCACCCTCATTATATTTGACATTGTTGCTTGCTATTAGAATATCATCCACATAGAGCAACAAAATAACAAATGAATTACCCGGTCGAAATCTGAAGTACACATAGTGGTCAAACTGACTTCTGATGAAACTTATGCGTGCCATGAACTTGTCTAATCTCTTATTCCACTATCGAAGAGATTTTTTCAGAACATATAAATATCTCTTCATTTTTGCACACATAATCTTCCTTCCCCTTTTTGACATACCCTTCAGGTTGCCTCATCAGGATTGTTTCATCTAAATCACCATACAAAAACGCAGTCTTCACATCCATTTGTTCTAGTTCAAGGTCAAACTGGGCCACCGTGGCAAACAACCTTCAAATGGATCTATGCTTCACAACAGAAGAGAACACATTATTAAATTCGACACCTTCTTTCTAAGTGAACCCCCTAGCGACTAATCTTGCCGTGTATCTCTTCGACACCACTTCTTCGATTCCTTCCTTAACTTTGAAAATCCATTTACAACTGACTAACCTGGCTCCAATAGGTTTCTTGATCAATTCCCAAGTGTTGTTATCATGAAGAGATTTCATCTCATCATCCATGGCCTTCATCCATTCAGCCTTCTTTCGACTCCTCATAACTTCCTTAAAGTCTCTAGGTTCTTCATCTAGAACCTCACTTGTAGAGATTCAGGCATAAGATATACGATCTGCATACCCAACTCTCTGTGGTAGCTTGATGACTCTTCTATAACTGTCTCTTGCTAGCAGGAAGTCATTATTAGTCTCCTTATCTTTGACAAAATCTTCTACGTCTTCTTCGACAACATCTTCTATGTCTTCTTCGACTTCATCTGGGGTACGCAATTAAGCATCAACATGCTCCACCTCAACAGGAATCTCTCCTTGTTCCAGCTCTTCGCCAACATCATTAGTTTTCTTGAAAGCCATCTCTGCTTCATTAAAAACTACATCTCAATTGGTGATACACCTCCTGTGACCTGGCTCTAGGCACCAAAACCTATAAGCTTTGACTCCTTCAGGGTATCCCATGAACATGCATTTTAGAGCTCTAGGTTTGACCTTGCTTGCCTAATATGAGCATAGCTACGCAGCCAAATACTCTCAGTCTGTCGAGACTAGGTGGATGTCCCGACCAAACTTCTTCAGGTGTCTTCATTCCCAAGGAAGTCGAGGGACAAATATTTACCAGATAGGCTACTGTCAAAACAGCCTCCGCCCAAAACACCTTCTTCAATCCATAACTAACCAACATGCATCTAACCCTTTCAAGGATTGTTCTATTAAATCTCTCAGCTAAGACATTTTGTTGAGGAGTACCTGCTATAGTCTTATGCCTTGCAATCCCAGACTCAACACAGTAACTGTGGAACGCTTCGTTGCAGAATTCAAGGCCATTGTCGGTTCTCAACCTCTTGACCTTTCTGCCAGTTTGAGTTTCGACCAGAATCTTCCAACTTTTGAAATTCTCAAAATTTTCATCCTTCGTCTTCTGAATGAATACTCATAGCTTTCTGGAATAGTCATCAACGATGGATAGAAAATACCTTGCACCCGAGTGTGAAGGATTCCTTGCAGGCCCCCAAAGATCAGCATGAGCGTAATCCAGGGATCCATGTGTTCTTTGCTTGCCTTTGTTAAACATCGCCCTACATGATTTACCAAATACACAAGATTCACAAAGCTCTAACTTTTTGACTTTGTCACCTCCTAACAGGTTCTACTTCCCCAATTCGACCAAGCATTTTTCGCTGACATGGCCCAATCTCATGTGCCATAATTTTGCCTTCAACATAGGTTTTGTGGATGCAACATTTGTTAAACCACTTACAGCCTCAGCCTCAAGGGTATACAAGCCTTGTTTCTTCACGCCTCTCAAGACTTCCTTAGACCCCTTCATGACTCTGAGGATACTTTTCTCTCCTTGAAAAACATATCCCTTTCTGTCGAATTCACCAAGAGAAATCAAATTTCTCTTCAAGTCAGGTACATACCTGACTTTAGTCAATAACCTTATTGACTCATCATGGAGCTTGAATATCACAGATCCAATACCTACAGTTTTGCAAGATTTGTTGTTTCTCAGCAGCACAGATCCACCATCTTGATCACATAGCTCTTCGAACAATTCTCTGTTTGGAGTCATGTGCCAAGTGCAACCTGAATCCATAATCCACTCTTTTCTCGAGTCGCCACTTAAAACCACTAAAACATCAGATGAGTCAAAATCATCTTGAACAATGGCTATGTTGCCATTACCTCCATGAACTTTCAGGCGTTCAGGGCACACCTTTCGTGTGTGACCCTCCTTCTTATAGTGATAACATCGAATACTAGATGTTTCTCCACTGTAAGATTTCTATTGATTTTTACCTTTCTTCTTGTCGAACTTACCATCCTTTCGCAAGAATTTTCCCTTAACGGCCAAATCTTCACCCACCGTAGAAGTTTTATGCTCCTGTCGTTCATTTAAGTCCTTAGAATACAAGGTTGATTGAACTTCTTCAAAGGTCAGAGACTCCTTTCCATATAAGAGAGTTTCTTTGAAGTGAGCATGTGTTCTAGGAAAAGCACACAACACCAACAGTGCTTGATCTTCATCATCGATCTTCACATCAATATTTTCAAGATCAAGAATCATCTTGTTGAACGTATCCAACTGCTCAGCCAACACTTTGTCTTCACTCATCTTGAATGAATATAAAGCTTGCTTCAGGTAGAGTCGATTCACCAGAGATTTGGTCATGTACAAACTTTCAAGTTTCACCCATAATCCCAATGTTGTAGTCTCTTTTGATACATGTCAAAGAACCTTATCACCAAGGCTCAACAATATTGTGTTGTGGGCTTTCTCGATCATGCCCATCTTTTCTTTTGCCGTTAACGCAACGTCCATGGATGCCTCACCCTTCAACGCTTCTAAACAACCCTGGTAAACCAACAGGGCTTTCATCTTCAAGCGCCACAGACCAAAGTCGTTCACTCCGGTGAACTTTTTAATCTCATACTTTGTTGAAAGCATGTTCTCCATGCTCACAGTACTAATTTGTTATGAATCAGATGTCTTTAAACCAAGTATAAACGGTTTCTTAATGATCAAGAAACACACAAGGGTTAGGGTTAACAAAGAAGACAAGGTAAAACAACAAGGATTGGTTATTAAACTGATATTATTTCCTTTCTCTTAGAACAAGATTACAAGTATACAAGAATAACAAAATAAGCTCTCACTCTTGAAATTAGGATTTTATCTTCCTATTTTTCCTTATGCCAAGATTGAGAAACTACCATCCTATTTATAAGAAAAATAGCACACTAACCTAATGGGCTTTTTAACAATTACCCATTACAAGATAACTTAGAGTACAAGCTAACTCTAACACTTGGGCTTACAAGCAAGGCCCGATCCAATATGCTAACAACCTAGCAATATTGACTAATGCATGTTAGAACAAACTTCGACTACAACATGCATTATCTTCGACAGCAGCATGCGAACAGACTTCGACCTCATGCTTAATTCCTGTCGAACCAGAAGCTACCCTTCGAGTATAATAGAGTTCGATCCAATATCTCTCTCTATCTCTCTCTCTCTCACACACACACACACACACACACACACACACACACACACACACACACACACACACACACACACACACACACACACACACACACACACACACACACACACACACACACACACACACACACACACACACATATATATATATATATATATATATATATATATATATATATATTATTGAGTTTATAATTCGTTGTGTTGAAGCAGCGTAGCTCGACAAAAATAAGGATTAGTCAAATTATCCTAATGTATTAATGTGTCGAGTTGTTTAGTGTGTCGAAGTGTCGAATCAGGTTGCTTCACACAAGATTTTGACTTAGGTTTATTTTAGTAATGTTAGCTATTTTGGTCTTTCATAGTTTTGCACTTTGCTTTGGGGTGCAAGCAAACCTAAATCTATAAATAGGGAGAAACCCTTATTTTATAAACAACTCATTATATTTTTTGTAATTCACAGTTTGTAGTTGCAAGTGAAATAACAGAATTTCCATAGTTTATGGACAGAGAGTTCTTTGCAGAAATAGTTTCATTTTCTTCTTCTCCAACGTTTACTTTCTTTCTTTCTTTCTAAACTTTTCTTTCATTGTCATTACATGGGTTGAAACAATCTTGAGATCAAGATTGATTGAGTGAAATTCTCCATAGGTTGTGGTTAAATTTCCAACATTTGGTCTCTAGAGCTCCGGTTACGATTCAAGAAAGAAAAATTGTGATGGCGATGAATCATCCAAACGGTCACTTTCCAGCAAACTTTCCAATTCTCAAGAAAGATAATTATGAGAATTGGTGCAAGCATATTAAGGTGGTTTTCTGTTATCAAGATCTTTGGTATCTTGTGAAGGGAGGAGTAACACTGCATATAGAAAACGGGCGGATCAAGAAAAGATTGCATTCAAAGAATTGAAGAAGAGATATTATAAAGCTCTCTTTATAATCCATCAATGTGTAGATCCAAATAATTTTGAAAAGGTTAGTGATGTAGAACCAGCGAAGGAAGGGTGGGAGATTCTTGAAAAGTTGTTTGGAGGCGCAGAAAAGGTGAAAGAGATGAGGTTACAAATTCACAAGAGAACCTATGAATTGCTTCAAATGGAAGAAAGTGAAAGTATAACAGATTTCTTCACTAGAGCTACAAAGTTGGTGAATCAAATCAAGGTATATGAAGAAGTGTTGACAACAAGATCAGTTGTTGCAAAGAACTTGAGGTCGTTGGCTTCAAAGTTCGACCGCGTGGTAGTTGTCATAAAAGAGTCGAAAGACTTGTCAACATTAATGAAGGAAGAGTTTCAAGGGACACTTGAGTCTCATGAATAAAGGATGCCTAAGAGAGCTACAGGAAATTCGAAGAGTCGTATGACTTTGCAGGCGCAATCAAAAAAGGAAAGGAAAGGCAAAGGAAGATGGAATGGCAACAAAGGTAGAGGAGGCTACAACAATTCGACTGGTTGAAATGAGCAGGTACGAAACTAGTTAAATCAGAGAAAACCCTATAACCAAGGCAACCAAAGAGGTGGTGCTGCAGGTAGAGGAAGAGGTGGTGGACGAAAGCCTGGCAAAAGTCACATTCAGTGTTTCATTTATCAGAAGTATGGTCACTATTTGAGTGAATGTCGAGAAAAGAAAAAGAATCAAGAAACTAATGCAAAGATGGCGAAGCATGAAGAAGAAGATATTTGCTAATGGTCACAACAAGAGAGGAAGAGAGATTCCAGGACTCGTGGTACTTGGACTCAAGATGCTCATCACCCATGACTAGAAGGAAAGATTGGTTTGTCAATATGAAGCCCTTGTCGATGAACATGGTGAAATTTGCAAATGATAATACTCTAGCAGCTGAAGGTATGGGCGATTTTTTATTATGAGGAAAGATGGCAAGAGGTCAACAATTTCCAATGTGTTGTACATACCAGACATGAAAAATAATTTGCTCAGTATAGGGCATCCAGTCAAAAAAACTATAAGGTGTCGATCAAAGACAAGATGATGAGAGTTTTCGACGCAGGTGGTAGGTTAATCTTGAAGGCTCCAATGTCTCAGAATAGGACCTTCAAGATTGAACTCAATGTAATGGAGCATAAGTGCCTAACAACTGCAACCAACAGAGATGAATGGTTATGGAATTTTCGACTAGGTTATCTCAACTTCAATGACATCAGAGATCTAAAGTGTAGAAATATGGCTTCAGGGTTACCTGAAATTGACATTCCAAGTGAAGTTTGTGAAGAGTGTGTTCAGTCAAAACAACACAAGAATGGCTTCAGCAAGGATGCAGGAAGGAAGTTGAAGGCAATTATGAAAGTCATATACTCTGATGTATGTGGTCCAATCCAGGTGGATTCTATTTCAGGCAATAGATACTTTGTTACGTTCATAGATGATTACAGTAGAAATTTATGGACTTGCCTCATTAAGAAGAAAAGTGATATGATCGAGGTATTTGGCATATTCAAATCTATGGTAGAAAGACAGAGTGGTCGAAAGCTGAAAATTCTGAGGATTGATGGTGATAGAGAGTATGTGCCAAAAGAGTTCGATGCATTATGTGAAAAAGAAGGGATTATGCATGAGGTGTTGTCACCCTACACTCCACAACAAAATGGAATTGCAGAAAGAAAGAACAAAGCCATCATGATCATGGTGACAAGTATGTTGAATGGAAAGCATCTGCCCAAAGAATTATGGGGATAATCGGTTTCGACAATAACATACATATTAAACAGATACCCGGCGAAAAAGCTTGAAGGAATCACACCAGAAGAATGTTGGTCTGGTGTCAAGCCTAACCTTAGTCGCTTAAAGTTTTTGGGATTTATAGCACATAGACATGTGCTAGATCAGTTGAGAAGCAAGCTTGATGCCAAGTCGAATTAAATGATCTTGATAGGATATCATTCGAATGAAGGTTACAAGTTGTTCGACCTAGTGAATAAGTAGGTAGTGATCAGCAGGGACATGATCATAGATGAGCTTAAAGAATTGGATTATGCTAATAATGTCAAGAAGGATTCAGTGAGAATCTCTTCTGAAGAACTAGCCACTGAAGTCGAAAGAGAAGTTCGTCTGAAACAAGTCAGAGATGAAGTTGGACCAAGCAGACCTCGACAAACAAGCCACATGCTTGTAAAGTTGCAAGAATGTGTGATTACATCAGATGATGTGGTCGATGAAGAAGGTGAATTGGTACACTATGCTTTCTGCGCAGATGTTGAACCAGTCAATGCAGCTAAGGCATTGAAAGATTTGAAGTGTATGAAAGCAATGAATGAGGAGTTAGACTCCATCGAAGTCAACAACACCTGGTCACTTGTCGATTTTCCTCAAGGCAATAAGGCAATTGATGTGAAGTGGTTTGACAAGGTGAAGGTGAATCCTAACGGAGAAGTAACTCGATACAAGGCGAGACTTGTGGGTGAAAGGATTTCTTAATAAGAAAGGAATCGAATTCAACGAAGTTTTTGCACCTGTTGCTAGGACCGAAACAATTAGATTTGTTGTTGGTCTAGCAAATATGAACAATTGATGCACATGCTAGATGGACGTGAAGTATGCATTCCAGAATGGCCTCTTAGAATAAGAAGTTTATGTTGCACAACCAGCTAGGTTTGTGAAATGAGGCGAAGAAAGAAAGGTGTACAGGCTGCATAAAGACCTGTATGGACTTAAGCAAGCTCCAAAAGCTTGGAATAAGAAAATCCACAGCTTCTTAAGGGAGAATGAATTTATGAAGTGTACAAATGAGCATGGAGTTTACATAAGAAGAAAAAGTAGTGAACTGCTTATATTATGCCTCTATGTCGATGACCTGTTGATAACAGGAAGTTGCAAGAAGGAGATCGAAGACTTTAAACATAACTTGAGTGAGGAGTTTGAAATGTCAAACTTGGGAAATCTCTCATATTTCCTTGGCATCAAATTCTACAAGATTAGTAGAGGTTTGATGATGCACCAATGAAGATATACAGACGAAATACACAAGAGATTTGAGATGCAATATTCCAACCCAACTTCGACTCCAGATGAGATCAGATTGCAATTGTCGAAGGATTCAAATGAAGATGATGCGTACCCAATCCAATATACAAGATTTATTGGGTCACTTTGATACCTTTGTCACACAAGGCCTGCCTTAGCATACAATGTAGGTATGCTAAGTAGATTCACGCAGAAGCCTAAGGTATCACACCTAGCAGCAACGAAAAGGATACTGAGGTATCTGAAAGGGGCTTTTGACTACATAATTTTATTTCCTGTAGTTGAAGAAGGAAAAGAATGCAAGTTAGTCAGATACACCAACTCTAGTCGGTGTAGTGATGTTGAGGATAGAAAATTTACAGCTGTATATGTGGTGCACCGGTTGCTTGGAGTTCGAGAAAGGAGCCAGTAGTGGCACTGTCATCATGTGAAACAGAATATATAGATGTTTCTCTTTGTGCATGTCAAGCAACCTGGATGGTGAACCTGGTCGAAGAGATCACAACAAAGAGTCATGGAGAAATTACCATGAAGATCGATAACATGTCACCTATCAACTTGGCAAAGAATCCAATGGCACACGGACGAAGCAAGCACATCGAAATGATGTTCTATTATCTTCGAGAGCAGGTAACAGAAGGGAAGATGAATTTGGAACACTGTATAATTGAGAATTAGATTGCAGACATCATGATGAAGGGAGTGCCAATCGAAGTGTTCAGAAGGCTAAGGTCTATGATGAATGTAGATAGCTTAAACACAATGAATTATGTGGTGTGTTGAGTTTGTATTCCTTATGTCGAAGTAGTGTAGCTCAACAGAAACAAGGATTAGTCTAATTAGCCTAATGTGTTAGTGTGTCGAAATGTCAAAGCAGGTTGCTTCTCACAAGATTTCGACTTAGGCCTATTTTAGTAATGTTAGCTATTTTAGGCTTTCATAGTTTTGGGCTTTGGCTTGGGGTGCAAGCAAACCTAAATATATAAATAGAGAGAAACCCTTATTTTGTAAACAAATCATTATATTTTTTGTAATTCACAGTTTGCAGTTGCAAGTGAAATAACAGAATTTCCACAGTTTGTGGGCAGAGAGTTCTCTGCAGAAAATTGTTCATCTTTTTCTTCTCCAACTTTTATTTTTTTCTTTCTTTCTTTTTAAACTTTTCTTTCATTGTCATTATGTGGGTTTAAACAATCTTGAGGTCAAGATTGATTGAGTGAAATTCCCCATAGGTTGTGGTTGAATTTCCAATATATGGTATATAGAGCTCTGGTTACGATTCAAGGAAGGAAGATCGTGATGGCGATGAATCATACAAACGTCACTTTCCGGCAAACCTTCCAATTCTCAAGAAATATAATCATGAGAATTGGTGCAAGCAGATTAAGGCGGTTTTCTGTTATCAAGATATTTGGTATCTTGTGAAGAAAGGAGTAGCACCACTTACAGAAAATATTAAGGATTAAGAAAAGCCTACATTCAAAGAATTGAAGAAAAAATATTATAAAGCTCTCTTTATAATCCATCAATGTATAGATCCAGATAATTTTGAAAAAGGTTAGTGATGTATAATCAGCGAATGAAGCGTGGAAGATTATTGAAAAGTCGTTTGGAGGCGAGAAAAGGTGAAAGATGTGAGGTTACAAACTCACATGAGAACCTATGAATTGATTTAGATAGAAGAAAGTGAAAGTATAACATATTTCTTCACTAGAGCTACAAAGTTGGTGAATCAAGTCAAGGTATGTGGAGAAGTGTTGACATTAAGATTAGTTGTTGCAAAGATCTTGAGGTCGTTGGCTCCAAAGTTTGACCACGTGGTAATAGCCATAGAAGAGCCGAAAGACTTATCAACATTTACGAAGGAAGAGCTTTAAGGGACGCTTGAGTCTCATGAACAAAGGATGGCTGCGAGAGCTGCAGGAAAGTCGAAGAGTGATATGGCTTTCCAGGCGCAGTTAGAAAAGGAAAGGAAAGGCAAAGGAAGCTGGAATGGCAACAAAGGTAGAGAAGGATACAACAATTCGACTGATCAAAATCAGCAGGAAGGAAACTGGTCGAATCAGAGAAAACCATGGAACCAAGGCAACCAAAGAGGTGGTGTTGCAGGTAGAAGAAGAAGCGGTGGATGAAAGCCTGACAAAAGTCACATTCAATGTTGCAACTATCAGAAGTATGGTCACTATTTTTAGTGAATGTCGAGGAAAAGAAGAAGAATCAAGAAAATGATGCAAAGATGGCGAAGCATAGAGAAGAAGAGATTTTGCTAATGGTCACAACAAGAGATGAAGAGAGATTCCAGGACCAATGGTACTTGGACTTAGGATGCTCATCACACATAACTGGAAGGAAATATTGGTTTGTCAACATGAAGCCCTTGTCGAAGAACATGGTGAAATTTGCAAATAACAATACTCTAGCAGATGAAGGTATTGGAGATTTTTTATTATGAGGAAAGATAGCAAGAGGTCAACAATTTTCAATGTGTTGTGCATACCAGTCATGAAGAGTAATTTGCCCACTATAGGGCAGCTAGTCAAAAAGAACTATAAGGTGTCGATCGAAGACAAGATGATGAGAGTTCTCGGCGCAGGTGGTATGTTAATCTTGAAGGCTCCAATGTCTCAGAATAGAACCTTCAAGATTGAACTCAATTCGATGGAGCACAAGTGCCTAGCAAATACAGCCAGGAGAGATGGACGGTTATGGCATTTTCGAATATGCCATCTCAACTTTAATGACATCAGAGATCTAAAGAGAAGAAATATGGCTCCAGGATTACCTGAAATCGACATTCCAAGTGAAGTTTGTGAAGAGTGTGTTCAGTAGAAACAACACAAGAATAGCTTCAGCAAGGATGCAGGAAGGAAGTTAAAGGCAATTCTGGAAGTCATATACACTTATGTATATGGTCCAACCCAGGTGGATTCGATTATAGGCAACAAATACTTTGTCACATTCATAGATTATTACAATAGAAAATTTTGGACTTACCTCATCAAGAAGAAAAGTGATGTGATTGAGGTATTTGGCATATTCAAATATATGGTCGAAAGATAGAGTGGTCGAAAGCTGAAAATTATGAGGACTGATGGTGATGGAGAGTATGTTCCAAAAGAGTTCGATGCATTATATGAAAAAGAAGGGATTGTGCATGAGATGGTTCCACTATACACTCTGCAGCAAAGTGGAATTGCATAAAGAAATAATAGAACCATCATGAACATGGTGAGAAGTATGTTAAATGGAAAGCATCTACCCAAATGATTATATGGAGAAGCGGTTTCTACAATAACATACATATTAAACAGATGTCTAATGAAGAAGCTTGAAGGAATCACACCAGAATAATGTTATTCTAGTGTCAAGCCTAGCCTGAGTCACTTGAAGGGGTTTGGATCTATAGCACATAGACATGTGCTAGATCATTTGAGAAAGAAGCTTGATGACAAGTCAAATCAGATGATCTTGATAGGATATCATTCGACTGGAGGTTACAAGTTGTTTAACCCAGTGAATAAGCAAGTAGTGATTAGCAGAGATATGATCATAGGTGAGCTTAAAGAATAGGATTGAACTGTGTAAGTGCTCTTGATTGGCTGCATTTTATGGCAAAGCATTAGAGTATGTATGTATGTCATAACTGATGTTAGTACATACATAATGTGGACTGTGCTGGGTAAGTTAACTTAGCTAATTGAATGTTAAGTTGGATGTCATACAAAATGTCATGACTTTGATCGTATGACATCAAGCGAGCAGGTTAGTTTTCTGGCAGCTAGAAATTAGGAAATTAATTAGAAGCTCAAGCTGGAAGTCAGGAAACATTTTAGAAGCCCTAAGCGAACTAAAATGTCCCTGAATTAATTGGCAAACGTGTAGATGATTGAAGAATAGGGTTTGGTTTGTTAAACCTAATTTATGCACCCAGGCCCAAGGACTGACTGCTGCAATAAATAACAGAAGGAGCAATCCTAGAAGAGCAGCTATTGACAGAAGATTAGAGAGTGCATATTAAAAGTCCTTTAGAGTGAAGAAGGTTGTTCTTCACGTGAGTATTGTGAGTGAAGAAAGTGTGTTCTTCACGTGTGTATTGCGTCTTAGGAATACTTGTTCATCAAGCAACTGTATGCTGCATTGGTTAGGTAGTTTCTAAGTTGTTGTGCCACTCAAAGCTTTTAAGCAAGAGTCTGTGTCCCTTGATCAAAGCTGTGAAGCAGGATCAAGGTGTGTGTTTGAAGTGTATCTTCATAATTTTCTATAATTGTGTTTGGATATCACTGAGGTGATTGAGGGGGAGTGAGTGGGTATACTCAGGTCTAGAGTGTCTCTAGGCAGAAGTGTCATTGGGTAGGTTTTAAGTGAAGAGTGCAAGATGAGTGTTTGACTCTGAATTAATTATACTAATAGTGAAATTCCTCCCTGACTTGGTAGCCCCCAGATGTAAGTGTTGTTGACACTGAACTGGGTGAACAATTTCTGTGTTATTTATTGCTTCTCTTTACTGCATTGATTATTTCAATAGCCTGTGTTACAGTGGATGTCATAACTTCCAAAATAACATTCATTGTGTGCTTGCCAGAATTTCAATTGGCATCAGAGCAGGTACCCTGCCTGTTTAAATCTGGGTGAGATCTAGGGAAGAAAAACTCTGGTACTATGGATAGAGACATAGGATTTACAAATAGACCACCAATTCTGGATGGTTCAAATTATGATTATTGGAAGCCTAGGATGATTGCATTCCTAAAATCCTTAGAAAGCAAGGCATGGAGAGCTGCAAATTCAGGATGGGAACATCCAGTGAAGACTGATAAGGATGGAGCATCTGTGCTAATTCCTGAAGAGGAATGGAACAAAGAGCAAGAGGCTTTGTCTCTTGGTAACTCTAAAGCTTTGAATGCCTTGTTTAATGGCATTGACAAGAACATTTTCAGACTGGTACATCATTGTGAACTGGCTAAAGAGGTTTGGGACACACTGAAAACAAAACATGAAGGAACCTATAAATTGAAAATGACAAGACTACAAATGTTGACCACCAAGTTTGAGAACCTAAGAATGAAGGAGGAGGAGACAATTCATGAATTCTACATGAATGTCCTTGAAATAGCCAATACATCAGGTGCCTTGGGAGAGAAGATGGCTGAGGAAAAGCTAGTGAGGAAAATTCTCAGATCTTTGCCAAAAAGATTTACCATGAAGGTCACTGCCATTGAAGAGGCACAAGACATCAACAACATGAAAGTTGATGAACTCATAGGTTCTCTCCAAACCTTTGAGATGGGAATGTGTGATCGGGCTGTGGAGAAAAAGAGAAAAAGCATAGCTCTTGTCTCAAACTCTGCTGATGACTCAGAAGAAGAAAATGATGAAAAGGAGGAGAATCTGTCAGAAGCAATAGCCTTGCTTGGAAGACAGTTTAACAAACTAATCAAAAGGGTAGATGTTAAATCTAAACCTTATACCAAGAGCATGCCTTATGATAGAGGGAAATCTGAAGATAAAGTCAGCCAAAGCAGAGGAGCTCAATGCCATGAGTGTGAGGGATATGGACACATCAGAAAGGAATGTCCTACATACCTCAAAAAGAAGAGAAAAGGCCTAACTGTCACCTGGACTGATGAGGAGTCTGAAAGTGAATCTGAAGAAGAATCTGCCAAACATGTCAATGTTTTGGCCAGTGTGTGCATGTCTGATGATGATTCCAGTGAAGAAGAGGTAACCTTTGATGAACTGGCTGCCTCATATAAACAACTGTGCATGAGAAGTGTTGAGGTATGCAAACTAGGGGAAAAGCAAAAGACAATCATAATAAAGTTAGAGGCTGAGAAGATAGAGTATCTTGCAAAAATTGACTCACTCAAGAATGAGGTCAATGAGTTAGAATCCAAAATGGATCAAATGTCAAAATCCATAAGGATGCTTAATTCTAGAACTGACACCCTAGAAGAGATTCTGCAGAGTGGTCAGAATTCAGGAAATAGGTATGGACTGGGATTTGTTGATAGACAGAATCTTGTTTGAAACTCAAGAGATTACAACCTGAGATTCAGAAGTTAAAGAGGATGTCACGACTAATGTCACAACATCCACGACACAGAAACTGGAACCAAGTCAAGAGAAAATTCCAAGGGTATACGTGTTACCACTGTGGAAAACTTGGACATATTAAAGTTGTGTACTTCTGGATGCATGGATTTCCTAGCCAAAGAAAAACCAAACAGGGTACTCATGTCAAGAGGCAACATCATGCAAAACCCAAGAAGGAGGTTCCTAACAAGCAAAGACAAGGGGTCGCCAATACTGTTGCACTAGCAGCTCACACTTTCCTAAGAATGCCAACCAAAGAGGATTGGTACTTTGACAGTGGTTGCTCCAGACATATGACTGGAATTGAGGATCACTTGATAAAACTCAAACCTCATTCATATAGTCATGTAACCTTTGGTGATGGTGCTAGAGGAAAAATCACAGGTGTTGGACAACTTGACAGTCATAAAGCTCCAGAATTGAGGGATGTTCTGCTGGTTAAAGGGCTGACTGTTAACCTAATAAGCATAAGTAAACTATGTGATCAAGGTTTAAAAGTCCACTTTTCCAAGGATAAGTGTATGGTCATCAATGAAGAAGGTAAGGAAGTAATGAGGGGATCTAGATCCCAGAATAATTGTTACTTATGGGAGCCCAGAAGTAACATAATTGGGTTGATCAATGAAGAAAAGAAGGATCAAATATGGGAGGATAAAAGCAGACATTCTTAAAGGATGAGGAAGACCATAGTCAAAGAATCAAGAAGGGGAATTCCGAAGGGTCGTCTAGAAAGGAGAACAGGATATGGTAAATGGAAGGATGACAGGCAAGCCAAGGTAGCATACCCAAAAAAGGTACCTCAAAGAAATCTGGACCTGCTATATTGGAATATGATGGAGTCAATGAAAAATGGCTTGCATAAAGAAAGAAATGTCACTCTGGATGTCATGACCTTGTTCTGTGACATCAAGAGTACCATCTAAACAAGCTATGTTAAGATCAAGAGAGACATACTCAGGGGTAACTTGTGTAAATGGCAAAAGGCTTGTGTAAAGCTTGATGTTTCTGACCAACAAAGGGCTAAGGGTGTTACAAGGTATCACCAGACTATCCTAAGCAAAAGAAAATCACTTCGGCTATAACCTAAATCTACCATAATATCTCAACATCATACCTTCATCCCTACCAAGCCCGACTCTGCTCAGCACAAGAATGTCTCTCTGGATGATGTGATGGAAGTCATCCCTCTAAGCATGCAGAGCGACATGGTAAGAATTCTGGAACCCACATGAACAACAATAACTCTACACATGAGGACAGGTGTGTAGATGACATGGTCTCCAAACTGTTCAATGAAGGTTGTGAAGTACAAGGGATAACCATTCCCCTGTCTAAGGTAGATCCATCTCCACATCACAATGTAAGCCGTGAGGATGATTCTGAGTGTCTCTCTGTTAAGTCTAACCCTAACACTGAGAACCTAGACAATTTGGATAATTCTGTAGTACAGGAGGAAGGTCTGGGTGATAACCAACATAAGAAAACCAAAAGCTCAAAATATGAGAAGGTCATGAATGAAGAAACATGCAATAAGGTCAATATTGAAGATGGGTCATCAGACGATGAACTCATCAAGAATGCTGCTCCTGGGTTAGCCGAAAAACTAGCAACCAGGAAAGGAAAAACCTTTCCCTCCAAGAACCAAAGAGAGAAGAATTCTGCTGGGCCTTCCAAACCTTGGAGCAAGACGTCAACTGCCTCCAAGAAAAGAAAAGCTGAGGTGAGTAGTTCTGATTCTGAAGAGGATGTTATAAGAGATGTCCCTAACATCTTCAATGTCAAGAAAGCCTTAGGTAAGAGACCTCTTAAACCCATGCCAGCTGCTCCTCTAGACAATGTATCATTCCATTCCATTCACAATGTGACAAAATGGAGATATGTATACCAAAGGAGAATATCCCTTGAGAGAGAATTGGGGAAAGATGCCCTAGAGATCAAGGAAGTAATGGATCTGATACACAAGGCAGGATTGATCAAGACTGTTACTAGTTTTTCAAACTACTATGAAGGACTGGTAAAGGAGTTTATTGTCAACATACCTGACACAATTTCAAAGAGAAACAGCAAGGAGTACATGAAAGTGTTTGCCAGAGGACAATGTGTTCAGTTCTCACCTTCTGCAATCAACAGATACTTGGGAAGAGCAAATAATGGTATAACATAATTGGCTGCCTCAGACAATCAGGTGTGTAAAGTGATCACCACAAATCAAGTCACTACCTGACCATCTAAAGGAAAGTTGTCTTTAGCACTTCTAAGTGTAAAGTATGAAATTCTTCATAGAATTGGGGCTACTAACTGGGTGCCTACCAATCATACTTCCACTATTGATGTTGGACTTGGCAAGATCATTCATGCCATAGGAACTAAAGTTAACTTTGACTTTGGTATATACATTTTTGATCAGGTTGTTAAACACTCCACAACCAATGCTATTAAGCTACCAATTGCCTTTCCATCCCTCATCTTTGAAATCATTCTAAGCCAATATCCTGGAATCTTGACTTCTAGTGATATAGCCAGTAAAAGGGATCCTGAACTGTCAGTTCACTTTAAGCTATTTGAAGGGAGACATGTTCTAGATATGGTGTTTACATCTGTTGAGAAGGTCAAGATCTCGAATAGAATACTGATTATAGAATTAAAGGATACATGTAGGGAGTTAGGAGAAACCATCAGCAAAGCAATTGCCCGAAAAATCAAGCTAGAATCCCTTATTCAAAGGCTAGAAAGAGATGTCGATGCTACTCATAGTGGAGCTGTGTCAGGAGACGAAGCAGATGACAATAGTAAGAATGCCCCAACTGGTGTCCATTACATTTGTTCTAGTTCCAGTGAAGAGGGAGAAGATTAGAGAACTGCTTTGTGACTCGGTCTGCTGCTGAGGTGTTAAAGTGTTTTTTTTTAACCTTGCTGATTAAGATTTTGTTTTATGTCTGCATGAAGTTTGTGTGTTGCTCTTCATGAGCAGTTTTTGCTGTAATTCCCCAAACATTTGTAATGTCACCCATTATGGTCTATGCTATTATCTTAGCCTTGATCTTAATTTATGGCTAAAAAGGGGGAGAGTTGTTAGATGATAGGTAGTAGTGACAACAGGTACAGCAGGTGAAAGAACAGGTGGTTAGCTTGAAGACTTGCTAGAGCATATGTGCCATTGTGCATATGATAATCACACTTGCATGTGTAACAACAGGTGCTGTTGATGATGTGTGTGATAATAGCTGCTAGTGTTGTTAGTAATATGCTGATGTGGTGCTATATGTTAGAACTAGGAATATTGTGATGTAGTTGCTAACATGTGTGATCCTAGAAGGTGTCTAAGAGTGTGTGTGTGACTTCAGGATGTTATTCTGAAGGTCTGGACATCCACATGCTGGATGTTTGTGTGACTGCAGGGTGTGCAGGTTAAGTGTGTGTGTGTGTGTGACTGCAGGGTGTGAAGGTTAAGTGTTCAGCTGTTGAGATGCATCAGTTGAGGAGGAGTAACCCAGTGTGTCACTCAACAAAGTATTACATATGTAGTGGTGACTAACAGATGGCTAATAGGGTGAGTTATAACTGTTGTGTAGCTAGTGACTATCCTGCAAGACAGGGCATATGATAAGTCTTCTGTTGTGTGTAAATCTCTGGTATTATAACAGAGTGATTTAGCCAAAAATTTGCCAAAGGGGGAGTTTGTAAGTGCTCTTGATTGGATACATTTTATGGAAAAACATTAGAGTATGTATGTATGTCATAACTGATGTTAATACATACATAATATGGATTGTGCATGGTAAGTTAACTTAGTTAATTGAATGTTAAGTTGGATGTCATACAGAGTGTCATGACTTTGATCGTATGACATCAAGCGAGCAGGTTAGTTTTCTGCAACTAGAAATCAGGAAATTAATTAAAAGCTCAAGCTAGAAGTCATGAAACATTTTAGAAGCCCTAAGCGAACTAAAATGTCCCTGAATTAATTGGAAAAAGTGCAGATGATTGAAGAATAGGGTTTGGTTTGTTAAACCTAATTTATGCACCCAGGCCTAAGGACTGACTGCTGCTATAAATAACAGAAGGAGCAATCCTAGAAGAGCATCTCTTGACAGAAGATTAGAGAGTGCATATTAAGAGTCCTTTAGAGTGAAGAAGGTTGTTCTTCACGTGAGTATTGTGAGTGAAGAAAGTGTGTTATTCACGTGTGTATTGTGTCTTAGGAATACTTGTTCACCAAGTAACTGTATGCTGCATTGGTTAGGTAGTTTCTAAGTTGTTGTGCCATTCAAAGCTTTTAAGCAAGAGTGTGTGTCCCTTGATCAAAGCTGTGAAGCAGGATCAAGGTGTGTGTTTGAAGTGTATCTTCATAGTTTTCTGTAATTGTGTTTGGATATCACTGAGGTGATTGAGGGGGAGTGAGTGGGTATACTCAGGTCTAGAGTGTCTCTAGGAAGAAGTGTCATTGGGTAGGTTTTAAGTGAAGAGTGCAAGCTGACTATTTGACTCTGAATTAATTCTACTAATAGTGAAATTCCTCCCTGGCTTGGTAGCCCCCAGATGTAAGTGTTGTTGACATTGAACTGCGTGAATAATTTCTGTGTTATTTACTACTTCTCTTTACTGCATTAATTATTTCAATAGTCTGTGTTACAGTGGATGTCATAACTTCCACAATAACATCCATCGTGTGCTTGCCAGAATTTCAAACTGAGAATGCCAAGAAGGATTCAGTGAGAATATCTTGTGAAGAACCAGCCACTGAAATCAAAAGAGAAGTTAGAAAGGAACAAGTCAGAGATGAAGCTGGCCCAAGCAGACCTCGACGAACAAGACACATGTTTGCAAAGGTTGCAAGAATGTGTGATTACATCAGATGATGTGGTCGATGAAGAAGGTGAACTGGTACACTATGCTTTCTGCACAGATGTCTAACCAGTCAATGCAGCTGAGGCATTGAAAGATTCGAAGTGGGTGAAATTAATGAATGAGGAGTTAGACTCCATTGAAGTCAACAACACCTGGTCACTTGTCGATTTGCCTCAAGGCAAGAAGGCAATTGATGCAAAGTGGGTTTACAAGGTGAAGATAAATCCTAAAGGAGAAGTAACTCGAAACAAGGTGAGACTTGTGGCGAAATGATTTCTTCAGAAGGAAAGAATCGAATCCCACGAAGTTTTTGCACCTGTTGCTAGGATCAATTAGATTGGTTGTTGGTCTAGCAAATATGAACAATTGGCACACATGTCAGATGGACGTGAAGTGTGCATTCCTGAATGACCCCTTAGACGAAGAAGTTTATGTTGCACAACCAGCTGAATTTGTGAAACGAGGCGAAGTAAGAAAGGTGTACAAGCTATATAAAGACCTGTACAGACTTAAGCAAGCTCCAAAAGCTTGAAATAAGAAAATCAACAACTTCTTAAGGGAGAAGGAATTTGTGAAGTATACAACTGAGCATGAAGTGTACGTAAGAAGAAGCAATAGTGAACTGCTTATACTATGCCTCTATGTCGGTGACCTGTTGATAACAGGAAGTTGCAAGAAGGAGATCGAAGACTTCAAACATAACTTGAGTGAGGAGTTTGAAATGTCAGACTTGGGAGATCTCTCATATTTCGTTGGCATCAAATTCTACAAGAGTAGTAGAGGTTTGATGATGCACCAAAGAAGATATGCAGACGAAATACTCAAGAGATTTGAGATGCAATTGCAACCCAACTTTGACTCCATCTGAGACCAGATTGCAACTATAGAAGGATTTAGATGAAGATGATGTCGAACCAACCCAATATAGAAGACTTATTGGGTCACTTTGATATCTTTGTCACACAAGGCCTGACTTAGCATACAGTGTAGGTATGGTAAGTAGATTCATGCAGAAGCCAAAGGTATCACACCTAGTAGCGGCAAAAAGGATACTGAGGTATCTGAAAGAGACTCTTGACTACGACATTTTGTTTCCTGCAGCTGATGAAGGAAAAGAATGCAAGTTAGTCGGATACATCGAATCTAGTCGGTGTAGTGATGCTGAGAATAGAAAATCCACAACTGGCTATGTGGTAATGTTAGGTGGTGCACCGGTTGCTTGGAGTTCGAGAAAGGAGCCAGTAGTGACACTGTCATCATGCAAAGCAGAATATATAGCTACTTTTCTTTGTGCATTCCTAGCAACCTGGATGGTGAACCTGGTCGAAGAGATCACAGCAAAGATTCATTGAGCAATTACTATGAAGATTGATAACATGTCAGCTATCAACTTAGTGAAGAATCCAATAACACACTGTCGAAGCAAGCACATCGAAATAAGATTCCATTATCTTCGAGAGCAGGTAGTAGAAGGGAAGATGAATTTGGAACATTGCAAAACTGAGAATTAGATTGCAGACATCATGAAGAAGGGAGAGTCAGTCGAAGTGTTCAGAAGGTTAAGGTTTAGGATGAATGTAGATAACTTAGACACAATAAATTAGGCGGTGTGTTGAGTTTTTAATTCCTTGTGTCGAAATAGTGTAGCTCGACAGAAATAAGGATTAGTCAACATCCAGTCATTGAGCAACATCCAGTCTGCTTTTGTTTTTCGTATCGTCATCCAATTTTATCAAGCTTCCCATAGAGATACACATTTTTGTAAAAAAACGATCGGTTCCATGCATGTACCGGCACACCCAAAATCCATATTCATGTGTATCTATTGGTTGTGGCAAAATCCGGACCCCATTCTTTAATGTTCTTGAAATAAAATTGGAAGAATTCCTCCTCATCTCTGATAAGATCTTGAAAGTCTTCATCCTCATTAGCCTTAATTAATATTGTATCGCCCCATTGGAATCGCTATTACTAATGTTATCCCTGCATCTCTGAACTTCTGTTGTATCGTAAAGGCCAATTTCGGATCACACAATCTCCCCACAAAACCTTCATGCGCCCAGTTCAAATCTTCTTCCTTAACTAAGTATCTCATTCCCTTCCATGTCTCCCCTTCATTCTCTGCTTCATCCCTTGTCTGACTTTGGATGTTAAACGCCTTGTCTCCCTGATGATGGTGGTTACCTCTAACTGCTTGGGCATAACTATATATGTTATCGAATAAAAATTAATTAATAATAATATAAAATATATTAAATCAATAAATTCTAACTATTTTAAATAATAATTAATATTAATTGACTGCAAATTCTAACTCGATTAGTAGAAATCAATATTAATAGGTTGAAAGTCATCAATAAAATTTAAACCTCTAGTATTGTGAGTTTTAATTATTATTACCATTTTGACAAAAATATTATTTCTTTCATGATCTCAAAATTCTAATATTCCTGTCAACAATTAAAGAGGCTCACATGGTTAAGCTAATTATGGAGAGTGAGTGAGAATGAAATGTAACATGCTATGGGACCAGAGTAACGTGTATAGACATATTGATGTTGCAACTCCTTCATTGTTTCATTTTATTTCACTCTAAAATTCCTAATTTTTCTTCTTCTTTGTTTTTATATTAAAAAAAAACAACACGGTATAACTATTGTGCATGTGGATGCAAACGTTATATATCCACCATGTGAGTTTATAAATGGAAAATGTTTTCATAATACACATTTTTCTTTTTTTATATTTATGTGACACTTTCTTTATCACATGTAAAAATATAATTAATTTAATTGACAAGATGATTAATATGATTTATGTTGAAAAATATATTCAATTCATACAGTTAAATCAACCGTAATTTTTAATAAATTAAATTTATAATATGTTCAAATGAATTAATCACTTATAAATTAAATTAATAATATGTTCAAATGAATTAATCACATTTTTTTTGTGTGATTAATTAGTAGTAGGAGTGTAAAAAAAGGAAAAATACATGTATTATTGCCCTTTGTAAAATTAGATCAACCAAACAAATAGTCAATGATTTTTCTCAATATTTTATAAAAATGTATCGGTCATCGATTTGGTAAGGTCACCTGGAATAAGAGATCGATAATCAATTTTAAAAATAGTTTATTGAATTGCGTGACTGACTCAAATAAAATTTTATGATTTGATCATATAAATTGGTCTTCATGATAAAAAAAAATAGTATATGATCGAGTTTAACTGATTGTACTGATTTCTAAAAAGTTCTTCAAAAAACAAGATATCAAAAATATTGTATATTAAATTAAGTTTTCATGTCTATTAAAATATTTTTTTTAATTTTTTAATAGACATGAAATGGGATCCACCATCGCTAATGAAAACTCTCGGCACATCGAATCTAGGAAAAATTACATTCTTGAAAGGTATGATGACTACCCGCGCATCGTTAGTAGGGAAAGCTATTGCTTCAATCCACTTCGACATGTAATCAACTTCGACGAGTATGTATTTGTTACAAGCTTTTTATCCTTTCTTTGTCCTAAGACAGCGCCAACGACATAGTCACTAGCATCACATATTATTTCAAATGGTTTACTCCAATCATGCGGTTGCATAATACGTGTAGTAATAAGAGCATTTTTCAGATGTTCGAATGCTTTCAAGAAGTCCTCATCAAATATGAATTATGCGTCTTTCATTAATAAGTTTGTTAGTGGTTTGGTTATCTTAGAGAAATCTTTAATGAATCGCCTGTATAAAACCAGCGTGTCCCAAAAAACTACAAATTCTCTAACGGTTTTTGCATGTTGAAGATTTTCTATGATTTTTATTTTTGCTTTATCCACTTCAATTCCGCTGTCGGATACTACATGTCCTAGCACAATTCATTCTCGGGCCATGAAATGACATTTTTCCCAATTCAACACTAGATTGACTTTAACGCATCGTTCAAGTACCATTTCTTCCAAGCTATTAGCTTCCGTTGAAAGGAATGACAGAGAAAAAAAGGATAGTAATGTTTGTACCTTAGAAGAAAGAACAAATATTATAGCCATTTTTCCCATTGAAATTTTTTCTAGGTCTGTATACTTCCTGAGAAAGTAAAAATGGAAAATCTAAAGAAAAAAAAAAAGAGAAAAATATTTCTATGGACAGTGTCAATTTCTTTTATAGAAATATAATGGCACGAGAAATACATCCACCCAAGGATGTAACTGTCGTGAGAAGTGGAAAGATTCTTACACATAAGAGGGAACACATAAGAAAAAGAGGTTAGATTGGTTTTCCTTAGAAATACCATCATGAGTCGCATTAAATTCTACCAACACTCTCTCTATTAAGCAGTCAAAATTTCATAAATTGATTGACATTTTGATGTCTCTAAGTTCAATTAAGTGAAGATTGACATTTCCCACTAATGTTTGGATACATAGGAAACACATGGAAAGGAATTTATTATGCATCCCCTCTGACTGAGGGACTCGCCTGCCATTAAAAAAGATGCCTTCAATTGAGGGACTCGCCTTCCATAAAAAAATACGCCTTCAGCAAAGGGAATCATCCCTCTAGATGAGGGACGCGTCTCCCATTGACGCCTTTAGCTGAGGGACACACCCATTTCGCTGAAGGATGCGACTTCCATTAAAACTAACGCCTTCATATGAGGTACTCACCCATTTATCTGAGGGACTCTCCCCTTTGGATGAGGGATTCGCCTCCCAGTAGGAAGTGTTGCCTTCAGCTAAAGGACCCACCTATGACCACACAACTCAACTCGAGAAAAGCCTAAAAACATTTCTCCATTTACAAGTTCTCGTGCTTGAGGAACTATGTAGTGATATATTTGCGAGAACCTTATATAAGGGCGACCTACGGGTCCCCGCCCCACGAGGCATCGCCCAGGAGGACCTTTGTGCCATGGGGGACTCACTCTAATGTGAAACATGGAAAACAAAGCTTACTTAGTATGTAACAACATATACAACATCATGCCCATGACCCTCTAGAAAGTAGGCAGACAACAGTCTCTTATAGTCTTGGGGGAACAATTATCTTCTTTTAGGATTTCCTGGATCCTAGACCCAAATAGCCTCTATAAATACATATCACTTAACAGGAGAAAAGACATAGCAACATACCTTCAACATAACACCAAAACACATATAATCTCTCACCTCACATGATTTTGCTATCTCTAACCAGCGTAAACATCATCGTACATGGTATCTCACCACCTTAAGTAAGCCCTAACCACCCTTAACTGCAAAAGCCTTTGAGTATCCCCTACCTGCGTAGGGATATCATGACACCAGTAGTACTTTTTGACAAGTACAGATGACATGATAGTCAAGTATAAATAAGAGATGATAAAATCAATATTATTGTCATGTTCAACTCCATACGCGCATTCAACATGAGGGTATCCCTAGAGAAGTGCACATTTGGGGATAAAGCTGGTAAATCCCAGAGATTATACTTCATAGAGAGGGGGAATGAAGTCAACGCATACAAGTTTGATGTCATCATCAAGATGGAAACCGCATCCACAAGGGAGAGAATAATGAAATTGAATGGGATAATCATTGCACTCAACACATTCATTTCCATGTACGCCCATCACACCTTTCAATTTTAAAATTCTTGAACAAATAAGTACGATTTTAGTGGACACTAGAGTGAGAAAAAGCATTCACACATCTAAAGGTCACTTCTCAGAACCATTGGTTCTGTCAAGGCCTGTGGTTAAGGAGACATTTTTCATATACTATGGATTATCATCATAAGTTATGAGTGTCTTCCTTATGAGAAAGGTAGGCACCAACCAGAACTCGATCTATTTCATATCCAAAGAGTTATAAGATTATAATACCTGCTATCAAATTATTAAGAAGATTTATCTTTATTTTGTAATAGCTTCAAGGAAATTGCATTGTTACTTTCCTGCACATTCAATAGTAGTCTGTACTGACCAACCTTTGAAACAAGTCTTTTTCATATCATACTTAATATGGAGGATGAAAAAGTGTTCTATCGAGATTTCATAGTTTTAGATCTTTTTCGAGCCTAGGAAGGCCCTCAAAGCCCACGCCTTCCCATATTTCATTGCAGAGTTAACTTTGGGTGCATGTGAACCATGCATAAAGAGAAACGTCTTCACAAACGGGTCACCAAATAGAAGGTAAGTGAAGTTATCCTCATCCTTAGGAGTCAGGAGGGGCTCGTAGTAAAGTATTTATGCACTTAAACTTTTTCCATACAAACAACCAAGTTAAATGTGAATCCTTTATCATATGGCTCACTTTAGCACAAGGATAGGGCCCAAAAAAGTAAAGTTACAAACAGATTCCTAATTAGTGGTCTCTCAAGTCAAGGGGAATGTATAAGGTAAGAACTCATTACTGCATAAATATGTGGCCATGGTGAAAGAAAACTAAGCTCATAGACATATGATACTACACATGTTCCAAGAGAGTATAATACAAGGGAAAATGTTCTATCAAAGATTGAAAGCATAAGAATGTAAGGAATTAATAATTATTTCATCTAAGAAACACTTGATATACCCAGTCTCTCCACAATGTTTTTTGTATCTAATGTAACATTTTGATCATGACATACATTGAGAATGGAACTCTGCCCACAGACTCCTTCGAAGCAAGTCTTATTAAAAGGAAGGAATGATTATACTTAACCATATGGGGGAAATAATACATAAGAGGTATACACCCTCCTAGAAGTCCACAACTCCATATACAACCTGCATTTAGGAGGACGAACATTAGCTAAGAAAGTCCTCAGAGCAGGGTACTACTAGCCTTCTATGGTCTAGGACACCAAATACAATCATTTGTAGAAGCACATAGACATTCATATTAACTCTCGCTATGAAATTATAGACTTTATTTGATCCATGGTCGTAGTCTCAGTTGGGCATGGACATATTGGGACCTTTCCCACGGGCCTCATGGCAGTTAAAGTTCCTTATAGTGGAAATGAACTATTTCAACAAATAGATTGAAGTTGAGACCTTGGCAAAGATAACGGCCACAAACATTTAGAAATTATTCATGAAGAATGTCTTAGCTATATATGGAATTCCATAGCCTATAGCCACTAATAGCGGAACCCAACTCACATATAAAAATTTTGAAAATGATCTTTTAGGACTTGGGAGTTAAACATTATTTCACCACAATGGAGCACCCTCAATCCAACGACCTAGTAAAGGTTGCCAACAGAGCCATACTAAAATAACTACGAATATGATTGGATGGATCCAAGGCAATTAGGCACAAGAGCTACCACAAGTTTCATTGGGCGTATATGACTACATCTCATTTCATAACTGGAAAGACACCTTTCAAGATTGTAACACCCTTTTCTACCCCACAATTAAAAGGCACATTTATTCAAAGTCATCAGAGTAAAATGTTAAACTCAACAATAAATCACCTCAAAGGGTGTACATTTCTCAAAGCTCAAAATAAGTCAATGCTCCGGGTATAAAGGGTTTTCCCAAAAGATATCAAAATTTGCTCAAATGCAGCGGAAATCACAAGGCATATTCCAAATTTTCCTTATACGAAAAGTATCAGAGCCAGACCCTCTAAGTTGACCAAAGGCCAACAACTTAAAACTTCAAAAGTCCTCATCGGCATCCACGGCTAAACCTGGTCATCTACACATTACCCACGTGGAGGTAACAATCAAACAGGCAGGGTGAGTAAAACGATTCATAATAATCAATGTATGAAAATTAACATATAAAATGGCGTCATAGTCATATTCAACATCATCATATTCATCAATAGGCCTCCAAGGCCACAACATCATAAATTATTCCAAATCACTCATAAATGCAAATGCAACAAGACTCAATGCATGTGGTATCAATCATCACAGTGCGATGGACACTAGGCCATCAACCCTCCATAGATCCCCATCAATAGGATCGATTCTACTAGAGAACCGGAGCACATCAAAACACTTCACATCCGTACAATGGGATTGAAGCCAAAGTAATCGAGGTCCTGAACCGAAGTCCGGATGCACATGAATGCATGATGCACACATCACAAATCATCCTCATAATAACATCATAGGTGCATCATCATTCATCGTAATCATCATCATCAAAATCATATCAGCATAGCTCATCATAATAATCACCATCATACATCATGTTATCATAGCTCATCATAATAATCATCATCATACATTATGTAATCATAGATCATCATAATAATCATCATCATATATCATGTCATCGTAGCTCATCATAATAATCATCACCATACATTATGTCATCATAGCTCATCATAATAATCATCATCATACATCATGTCATCGTAGCTCATCATAATCATCATCATCGTCATCATATACACATCACATAAAATTCACAGTCATACTCATGTTAATTCATCATATTATCACATATTAATCACATAGAATTCATAATTATACTCATAATCATCATATTATCGCATATTAATCACATGGAATTCCCAGTTATACTCATTCTAATTCATCATAGAAATCACAGAATCAAACATCAAGGCATCGCTGCACGCAATCAACATTCGCGATACTCTGCTACGTTCGCTGGCATGTTCGCTAGGCGAGTCTGGGGCGAGTTTCTTTGCTGTGCGAAGGATTCTTCGCTAGGCGAGTCTGGGAACAACATTGTTCGTTGTTCGAAGCATTCTTCGCTAGGCGAACAGTGCGATGACAGCAAATTATGCTATGCACCAGAACTTAATTCAACCCAAAAGTCCATACGATTCACTTCCCCAATGCCCCCCAAAAATCCCTAAATCATCCCTAAGGTCTTACGGCGATAAAGGCATAAAACCTACGGTTCATTAGGCCAATCCCGTATCATATTCACGCCCTAAATCACAAATTCCTTACAATTACCCTGCATGCATCAGAGTTATTCACTATCTAATATTCCTATCCCTTCAGGGTTAGACAAATAACAAATCATGGTTTTTGGCCACGAAGGCCTAACTTTCCCTTTTCCCCAATGAATTCCATGGTTAGATTCATAATAATAGATTTAGGCCATGAAGGCCAAAGATCACTAATTCTCATATCCACCCTCAAAACCCTTAAACCTTAAATCGATCTTAAATACATTGAAAGTTACACATGGAAAATCATGAAGGTAATACTCGTCATACCTTAATTGTCGATTCAAGCCTTCTCAAATATTTCCGGGAATCTTCCGAAGCTTTTGTCTCCAATTCTCCTTCCTCAGAGCTCTGGCCTCAAATATTTTCACGGTCTAACAAATGAATCTTAATCTCATCACAATTCTCTTTTTGTTAAACCTAACCTTGGGCCTATAAATTAGACTTTTCCCATATTATCCTCACTAACTCCTCTTAATTATCCAATTTGTCCTTCTTTCACTTATATTTATTTAAAATAATAATAATACTAATATAATAATATCATATACTATTATTCAAAATAAATAACCCAATTCCATTAATTCCAAAATTCCACAAAACCACCAAAATCACCACAATGCGAATATTCTCATTTAAGTAAATTAAATTAAGTATTCCAACAAAATTTGGGGTGTTACAACTCTCCTCCACTTAAAGAATTTTATCCCTCGAAAATTACCTCAGGAAACAGAGTCGGATATGACTCCCTCATCTGATCTTCACGCTTCCAAGTCCAACTTTCTCCAGCTGGTCCTCCCAAAACTACCTTTACCAAGGCAATCTCTTTACTTCGCAGTTGCTTCACTTCTCGTTCATCAATCCGAACAGGCAACGCCTCAACATTCAGATTATCTCTCATTTGTACATCATCCATCTGAATCACATGCGACAGATCTAGAATGTACTTTCTCAACTGAAACACATAAAACACATCATGTAAATTCCCAAGCGACGGCGGTAAAGCAATCTGATATGCTACTTCCCCCATCCTCCACGAAGTCTGATACGGACCAACAAAATGCGATGTGAGCTTTCGAGACTTCAAAGCTCGGCCAACACCAGTTACCAGCGTAACTCTCTAAAACACGTGATCACCCTCATGGAATTCAAGTGTTTTCCTCCTCTTATCATGGTAACTTTTCTGACGACTCTGCGACGCTTTCATCTTTTCTTGGATTATCTTGATCTTTTCGGTCATCTTTTGCACAATCTCAGATCCGATTACAACACTCTCACCTGACTCATACCAACACAAAGGAGTCCTACACCTCCTACCATACAAAGCCTCATACGGTGCCATTCCGATACTAGAATGATAACTATTGTTGTAGGTAAACTCAATCAACGGCAAATGACTATCCCATGATCCACCTTGATCCAACACACAAGCTCTCAGCAAAACCTCTAAAGACTGGATAGTTCTCTCTGTCTGTCCATCCGTCTGCGGATGATAGGAAGAACTCAATCTCAACGTGGTACCCAAAGCGTCTGCAAACTCTCCTAAAACCTCGAGGAAGATCTCAGATCTCTATCAGATACAACACTCGACAGTACCTCATGCAACTTCACAACTTCCTCAATATACATCTCAGCTAGCTTCGGCATAGAATGATTAATCCTCATTGGTAAGAAATGAGTTGATCCAGTCAATCTATCCACAATTACCCAAATTGAATCATATCCCTCTCACAGTCTTCGGAAAACCCAACACTAAATCCATGGAAATACTATCTCATTTCCACTCTGGAATATTAAATGGTTGCATCAGACCCAACGGTCTCTGCTGTTCAATCTTTGACTCATGACAATTCTAACCAGCATACACAAACTCAACCACTTCTTTCTTCATCCTTGGCCATTAAAACAATTTCCTCAAATTTGGGTACCTCTTCATAGCACCGGTATGGATACTCAATCTACTTCGATATCCTTCCTCAAGAATACTCTTTTTCAACTTAACAATATCTGGAATACAAACTCTATCACGACATCTTATGATAACATTTTCATTAATCCGAATATTAGCTCTTCTACTTTAATTCCTCAAATTCAACCGATCTACTAACTCAAATCAGATTTATGACCTTCTCGAATCTCATCAAGAATACCACTAGTAAGCTTCAACATACCAAGATTAACTCCATAAGAAGTCTCTTCACAAACCAAACTTATATTATGAAATTGCTCAATCAATTCTAACTCTTTTACCATCATCATCGGTATATGAGAAGATTTCCTACTCAATGCATCAGCTAACACGCTTGCTTTATCCGAATGGTAATTCAAACCAAAATCATAATCCTTCAGAAGTCTCAATCATCTCCTCTGCTTCACATTCAATTCTTTCTGATCAAAGAAATACTTCAAACTCTTATGATCTTTAAACACCTCAAATCTCGAACCAAACAAATAATGCCTCCAAAGCTTCGACACAAACACAACAACAACCAACTCTAAATCATGCGTTAGATAATCCCTCTTATGCACTTTAAGTTGCCTTGAAGCATAATCTAAAACTTGTTGATGTTGTATTAACACACCTCCCCATCCCAGCAACGAAGCATCACAATATACAACAAATGGTTCTGCCGGATTCGGCAAAATCAAAACATGAGCTGTTGTCAGCCTCTTCAAAAGCTCTTAAAACTTTATTCACACTCTGCATCCAAAGCAAAAGCTTGAACCTTCCTAGTTCATTGTGTCAATGGCAAAGATAACTTGGAAAAATCCTTTAATGAATTTTCGATAGTAATCTGCCAGCCCAAGAATACTTCTAACCTCAAAAACAGGTTTTGGAACTTCCCATTGCGATACAGCTTCAACCTTCGACATATCAACCACAATAACCCTACTCGAGATCACATGACTAAGGAACTCACTTCCTTCAACCAAAACTCACCCTTTGACAGTTTTGCATACAACTGCTTCTTTTTCAATGTTGATAACACAATTTTCAGATGCTCAGCATGATCTTCTTTACTCTTCAAATATATCAAAATATCATCAATGAACACAACCAGAAACTTGTCCAAATAAGGATGGAAAATCCTGTTCATATACTCCATAAATACACATGGTGCATTGCCATCACGAAATACTCGCAATGTCCATACCTTGTTTTAAAAGCAGAATCCTAAATATCTTCAGCCTTCACACGAATCTGATGATACCCAGATCTCAAATCTATCTTACTGAACACATTTGCAACAAACAAATGATCCATCAAATCATCAATCCTTGGAAGTGAACACTTATTCTTGATAGTCACCTTGTTCAGTTGTCTAAAATCCACACAAAGCCTCACAAAACCTTCATTCTTCTTAACTAACAAAATTGGTGTACCCCACAGTGACACACTCAGACAAATGAATCTCTTCTCAAGAAAATCTTCAAGTTGACTCTTCAACTCTTTCAATCCCAATGCAGACATATGATATGGAGTCATCGATATCGGACTAGTTTCAGGAACTAAGTCGATCACAAACTCCACTTCACGTTCCGACGGTAAATCACTTATCTCATCAGGAAAAACCTCCGGACAATCACAAATAATTGGAACACCACCAACTTCTCCACTTTATTAACACTCAAAGTTTCCATCAAAATAAACATCCCAGCACCATCCTGTACTGACTCACCAAAACAATATGTAAGCACTTAGCTTAACTCAAAATAATTCACTGCACACGCCATCTAAGCTTGCAAGACACGTCTATCCCATCCAACATGACTCCGTCTACTTTCAATAAGAGATTAAGGGTGATCAGTTCCTCAATTTTCCAATAGACAGCCGAAAATTATGATGGGGCATAAACCATCTTTACCAAACCATAAGAGCGTTCAACAACACACTGAGTCGCCACTCCACACTTGCAGCATCCTGGAGAAGCACAAGCTTCTCCCCCACTTGTTTCATTCCCACTTCTGCAGACAAAGATTAGAAAACAAACGGGTACCGACAGTGTTTTCACACACATGCCGCATACAAGGGAACAAATAACATTATGCAACTTGGCCGGACGAACCGACCTGCTCTGATACCACTAATGTAACACCCTTTTCTATCCCATAATTAAAAGACACATTTATTCAAAGCCATCAGAGTAAAATGTTAAACTCAACAATAAATTACCTCAAAGGGCATACATTTCTCAAAGCTCAAAATAAGTCAATGCTCTGTGTATAACGGGTTTTCCCAAAAGATATCAAAATTTGGTCAAAGGCAGCGGAACTCACAAGGCATATTTTAAAGTTTTCCTTATACGGAAAGGTAATCAAAATAACTCAATAAAACATAGCTCGACTCAAATACCCCAACCCGATGTTACATTATCAGAGCAAGACCCTCTAAGTTGACCAAAGTCCAACAACTCAAAACTTCAAATGTCCTCATCGGCATCCACGGTTAAACCTGGTCATCTGCACGTTACCGACGTGGAGGTAACAATCAAACAGGCAGGGTAAGTAAAACGATTCATAATAATCAATGTATGAAAATCAACATATAAAATGGCGTCATATTCAACAACATCATATTCATCAATAGGCCTCCAAGGCCACAACATCATAAATTATTCCAAATCACTCATAAATGCAAATGCAACAAGACTCAATGCATGTTGTACCAATCATCACAGTGCGATGGACACTGGGCCATCAACCCTCCATAGATCCCTATCAATAGGATTGATTCTACTAGAGAACCGGAGCACATCAAAACACTTCACATCCGTACAATGGGATTGAAGCCAAAGTAATCGAGGTCCTGAACCGAAGTTCGGATGCACATGAATGCATGATGCACACGTCACAAATCATCCTCATAATAACATCATAGGTGCATCATCATTCATCATAATCATCATCATCAAAATCATATCAGCATAGCTCATCATAATAATCACCATCATACATCATGTCATCATAACTCATCATAATAATCATCATCATACATTATGTCATCATAGATCATCATAATAATCATCATCATCATATATCATGTCATCGTAGCTCATCATAATAATCATCACCATATATTATGTCATCATAGCTCATCATAATAATCATCATCATACATCATGTCATCGTAGCTCATCATAGTCATCATATACACATCACATAGAATTCACAGTCATACTCATGTTAATTCATCATATTATCACATATTAATCACATAGAATTCATAATTATACTCATGGTAATCATCATATTATCGCATATTAATCACATGGAATTCCCAGTTATACTCATTCTAATTCATCACAGAATCAAACATCAAGGCATCGCTGCACGCAATCAACATCCGCGAAACTCTGCTACGTTCGCTGGCATGTTCGCTAGGCGAGTCTGGGGCGATTTTCTTCGCTGTGCGAAGGATTCTTTGCTAGGCGAGTCTGGGAACAACATTGTTCGCTGTGCGAAGCATTCTTCGCTAGGAGAACAGTGTGATGACAGCAAATTCTGCTATGCACTAGAACTTAATTCAACTCAAAAGTCCACACGATTCACTTCCCCGATGTCCCTAAAACATTCCTAAATCATCCCTAAGGTCTTACGGCGGTAAAGGCACAAAACCTACAGTTCATTAGGCCAATCCCGTATCATATTCACGCCCTAAATCACAAATTCCTTACAATTACCCTACAGGCATCAGAGTTACTCACTATCTAATATTCCTATCCCTTCAGGGTTAGACAAACAACAAATCATGGTATTAGGCCACGAAGGCCTAACTTTCCCTTTTCCCCAATGAATTCCACGGTTAGATTCACAATAATAGATTTAGGCCACGAAGGGCAAAGATCACTAATTCTCATATCCACCCTCAAAACCCTTAAACCTTAAATCGACCTTAAATACATTGAAAGTTACACATGAAAAATCATGAAGGTAATACTCCCCATACCTTAATTGTCGATCCAAGCCTTCTCAAATATTTTCGGGAATCTTCCGAAGCTTTTGTCTCCAATTCTCTCTCCTCAGAGCTCTGACCTCAAATCTTTTCACGGTCTAACAAATGAATCATAATTCCATCACAATTCTCTTTTTGTTAAACCTAACCTTGGGCCTATAAATTGGGTTTTTTCCATATTATCCTCACTAACTCCTCTTAATTGTCCAATTTGCCCTTCTTTCACTTATATTTATTTAAAATAGTAATAATACTAATATAATAATATCATATACTATTATTCAAAATAAATAACCCAGTTCCATTAATTCCAATATTCCACAAAACCACCAAAATCACCACAATGCGAATATTCTCATTTAAATAAATTAAATTAAATATTCCAACAAAATTTGGGGTGTTACAAAGATCACATACGAGACTTAGGTCGTCATCTTGCAGCAAGGAAAATTCATAGGCTATGTGAGAAAAGTTAAACTTCATCGATGAAAAGATATGTTTTGTTTCCCTCATAGATGTTGCAGTCAAATAGGCCACATCAGACAAGTACAACAAAAGAGTAAAGCTTGAGGAGTTTTACCTCAGTGATCTTGTCCACCAAATAGATGACATTGGTGGAAAGAATGTCTAGGAGAAAATTCGTACCGAATTAAGAAGGCTTATAGTGCGTCCAATCCAACACTAGCAAAGGAGCACATACGATGAAGTCTCTCCACAGAGAGTTCATCCCAAGGACATGAAACACGACCAAGCTAAAGCTCTACTATAACTAAGTCTGTTTCGTGCTTTCATTTGTTTTTCTGTAATTCTCAATAATGTAAATTTTTACATAACAAATTTCAATTAATAAGATTTTCACCACGACGTGTGCTCATAACTGTATGAATGACAAGGTAAAACTTACACCATGCACGCTAACACTATATCTCGAAGGTGTGGGATATGCCACAACAAAGGGGAAAAGCCAAAAATATCAGGATAAAATTCAAATCCATAAACAGACATCAATCTTCAAATGCAAAAGTGGAGCACAAATAAAAAACGCCATAATCCTCAAACATGTAGGAGACACAAACTAAATATCATATATAACGAACGAAATATTTATCATTAATATCAATTTTTTAATGTAAAAAGAATAGATTACATAAAGCACACTCTAATGCAAGGATGGTACAGCACCAATCTCATTGGTGATAAACAAAGGAAATTACATATACTTTATCTATTATAGACTTTCGGACTTGAACTAAGTGTGAGAGCAGATTTCAACCTAAGGTCATAATTGGTTATGTCCAAATTTTATTTAGAGACACACTTGTTTAGTTCATAAATAGGTTTCAGATTTAAAGTCTATTTGGTAAGATAAGAAAAAAAAAACTTTTAGTTTTTAGGTTTTTAATTTATTTTAATTAAAAAATTTTGTTTAGTAACTGTGCTTTAATTTTTAGTTTATAGTCTTTTAATTATTTTATAACTTTTTTCTCAAAAGTTATTTGAAGTAGTTTTTGAACTTGTAGCTTTTAGCTTATGGCTTTTTATTCTAATTAAATCTTTATTATTTTAAATATATATATATATATATATATATATATCATTAAAAATTTGATTTTAAAAGGTTGAATTTATAGAGATTTTGAAGAATGCTATAATAAATTTTTACTATATTTCTCTACTTTATTAGATATTATTTTTATTTATTAAATATAAATTATATAATTAATTTAGAAATAGTGTTGATAATTCTCAAATTAGTGAAACATTGGAAGAAAATTTAAAGTTTTATTGTAAAATATTAAACAATAAACTTATTTTTATTATTATTTTAGATTAATATAACTAAATTCAAAATTATAATATTATTATTGGACGTATTTTATTAAATTTTATTATATAATTAGAAGAAAAAAATATATTTTATGAAAGAATGAGTTAACCGGATCAAGAATTATAGTTATTAGAATTACTTTTATGACTTTATGAAATACCTATGCTTCATTTATGGTTTGCTGGTTCTTTTATTCATTGAATTTCGTTGTCAATATATTCATAATAAATAATAAAGTTAATAAAATTTATATATTTTGATAATATCTTCAATTATATATATATATATATATATATATATATATATATATATATATATATATATATATATATATATATATATATATATATATATATATATATATATATATATATATATATATATATATATATATATATATATATATTAAAATTGTTTTGCATATTGTTATTAATATATTTACTTTTGTCGAATAAAAATTAATTTAATAATATAATATAATAAGATAATGAAATCACAAATTTTTTAATTAAAAATATTTTTTTATGTTATTTTGTAATTATTAACTATTGTAATAGTTAATTTACCAAATACTCAAATTAACTTATCAACTACCCATTATCAACTATAAATTATAAACATTCAACTACTACCCGCTGTCAACTATCGTATATAAGCTAATTTTAACAAAAGAGCCTTAGACATGTGACAAAACTCTAGCTTTCAATGGGGAGAGTATTATGGTTAGGAATTAGGATCATTATGAAATGGGAAAATGGAATTAGGATCATTATGAAATGGGAAAATATTCATATCCTATCTTCAATGCAGCCGCAATTATTCATGAAGAAATTTAGAATTCCTTGTTTGTTGTTGGGTTTGGATTTTATTGTTGAGAGCGATTGGAATTTTAATTTATTTTGTCCGGGCATAAACGTCATTTATTGCATGAATGTTACACATTTGGGCCTTGGCTTACATTGGTACATAATTTTATCCTGCCAAGCGAGTTTCACCTGATACCCTACATGAGAGGTGTTTTTAGCATAGTACTCTTTGTAGTTTTTTTCTTTTTTATTGGATATTTTCAAATTTTACCAGATTTAAAATAAAGGATTTTTTAAATACATTTTTAATTTTTTTTAAATCTACAATTTTTTATCGGATTTTTTAAAATTCTATAAGTATTTATCAGATTTTTAAAAAAATCTATAAATTTTGCCAAAATTTTTAAAAAATCTCAGAGTTTTTATCGAATTTTTCAAAATGTATTTTAGTTTTTACCAGATTTTTCAAAAATTTATAAATTTTTTGAAAAATCTGATATTATAACAAAATTTCAAAAAATCTATGAGTTTTTACTGGAGTTTTCAAAAATCTATAAATTTTTATTAGATTTTTTAAATATGCTGTCGGATTTTTCAAAAATCTAAGTTTTTACCAATTTTTTTTTTAAAAATTCGATATTGTCCTATATTTTTCAAAATATTGTAGTATTAATTCCGTTTACTTTTTTTGCCTATAAAAAATGAACTACTGGATTTACAAAAAAAATTACAAAACATACCGATTTTTAAAAAAAATCTAAAGTATAAATTTATTTTTTTTAAAACCGTTAAAAATGCATACCAAACTTTTAAAATATGCAACCGAATTTTTCAATTTACATCAAATTATTCAATTGTACTATCAATTTTTCATTCCGATTAAATTTTGACAAAAATATTTTTACTATTATAAAAATATATGGAGATGTGGGATCAATGAGTAGATAAAATCTCATACATAAGCTATGTATATTTGTCTCAAACGGCTATTTGTCTGTTTGAAACAAGACCGACATTAATAAACATGTTCAAAGGTGTATTTTTTTTATTTTGCATTATTATATATTAAAATCTTTTTTCTCACGGCTTAAGTTTCTCAGAAAATCTTCAAATAGATAAAAAATATTTTCTGAAATCTTGAATTTGGAATGGGTTTTTGAAATTTTTGGATTCTAAAATTTGAAACTCTTTAAGCTATAAACCCCTTCTTCCTTCTTTCACTTTAGTATTTTTGATTTTATATCCCTGAATTCTCAAATTCAAAAATCTTTGCTTTTACTTATTTTAGACTGTATATTACATGATTATTTTTCTAGTTTATTGGTTTAGTCCATGTTGTACAATTCAGAAACACTCAGAATGATTTTGGATTTTAGAAGATTACATGTTGAATTTTTATTCATTGAGATTAGTTTTTTTTTTTTTTGTCAGTAATGGACGGAAACAATATGTTAAAGATTCGCATCAAGAGAAACATAGACTCAACTATGATCTTTGTTAGGGTAGGAGTGTTCGCATAAGATACACGCGATACACGCAGATAGATATGAACCAATTGAGCCATAACCTCCGCCTCAAGAGCCTCATAAGCATGAGCCATAACCTAATCAGATCCACAATCGTAGCTTAAACTTGTTCTAATAAGCAACTATCATGGCTTGATTACAAATATTCAAATGTAGAGGAGGGCAAACCACCAATAGAACACACAAGTTGCCAAGTCGGGTGAGAACCTTAGGCCAAAAATTCAGCACAAGCCTTCTGTTCTCAACAATCTGATCAGTATACACTTAAACATGGATACTTTTAAAATAATGAAATACTTATGTAATCAAGTACTTGTATACTGGTACATCACCATTCTTATGGTAATTTTTTTTATTATTATTATTATCATTTCATTTGATCGTGCAAGCACAAGGTACTTTCAACAACAGCTCCAACAATAAGCATAACTTAAGATAATGAAAATTCTATCAGAATTCATTGATAAATTCTGCATGTAGTATATTTAAATTCTGCATGCAAAGTACCTGTATGTCTATATTTCTTTGTATACTATACATAGATCATACATAATTTTTTAATTTTTGATAATCCATTTTCTTATCACAACAGATCATCAATATTATTCAAAATCATGCTTGAATTGCAGTCGAGTTCGTACCAGCATCCTTTACAGGAATTGAGTTGAAAATCACTCCTTCTGCACTGCAACGACTGGTCCTAAAGTCACCAAGCTGTCTGGAGTTATTTATTGTGATGCTGCTTGTGGTTACTGTAGTCGGCTTTCCCATCTCAGCTATTGCTTTCATTCGGATACGTTCAGCTCTTGAGCCAATAACCTGCCCGAGGATAGAAGCTGCGATTGTCAACGACATTGCTGCTTTAGGCATCAGTACCGACTTCCGAAGCATGGCTATAAAGGGAACAGCAGCATGCACAGCTGCAAACCAAGACAGTGAAAATTTTACTGTATGCTCCTTCCACATACCCAAGGGCACATTAAGAGCCATTCCCAACGCTGCAATAGCAAGCACTTTTGCAGGAAGAGGCTGAGGGCGCAAGTTTTTGACGAAAGTTGTACGGGCTAGGGCGGCCCTTGCAGCAACAACCGCTGCTGGGCATTTAAATTTCATGGCAGTTGGGGGCTTCAAAGCTGTTACAACAAGAGGCGCAACGCGGCTTACGGCTCTATAAGACTTGGCAATTGGACAGTTTCCCTTCGCAAACCATTCATCTCCAAGCGCTTCGTGCATTGATATATCTCCTTTCTGGAATCGTAGGTCAGTATAGAAAGGATTAAAACCAATACAAGTATGTTTCAAAGGTTAAAAATAATTAATAGGAAGCAGAAAAGAAAAAACATGAAGCATTCCCTGTGAATCTGTGATCCACAACATCGACAGTAAAATTATAGCTAAGGTGTAAATCAAAATGCAGATTACTAGAATACAGATACTTTTAGTCCTATAACAACATTACATATTTCCGACCGCAATTCAATTTCATGCAGAGATGCTAAATTTCACAATGGATTTCTCTTTTGCTAAGCACATTCCTAAGTATGTGTTGATGTAAATAGAAAAAGAAAAACCAGCATCAAGAAACTGATTTTTACCTGAGATGAATGTTCCGTTTTGTTTGACGATTCAGAATTCTTCTGCTTCTTCCACTTCTCTGAAAATTCCCCAAAATTAAACGGGCCACCTAATCCCAAGGGTGATAGACTAATGGTAGCAGTTTTTCCAGCCAAAGGGTTAAAAACAGGCACAGAATCAGCTTCCTTGCAGCCATTATGAAAATCAGGTCTCTCAGAGAGAGGAACAATGCCGTCTTTCCCATGAAACAGCTTAAAAGCCATACTAAAACTAGGACCATCTTCAAAGATAGGACCCGTGGATCCACGCACCTAACCAACAAGAAAGAAGACAATTATCATCTCAAATATTGATCTGAATTCAAACTCCGAAGACAACATTAACTTACGGGAGTGGAGACTTTTGTCGAAGAGAAAGAGAAGTTTGTAAGTTCGTCAATATTTCTCAAAAACGGGCACCTTTGGATGTCTCTCACATCAAAGGGGCAATCAGATCCATTTCCATTCATTCCCTTTAAAAAGAAGTCCATTTCCACCTAATGTTGAAACAATTGCTTCTAGCAACCAGAAAAAAAAAATCAACAAATCACAGGAAATCAATCATACAACATAGCAACTACGCTTTTTTTTAAGTAAACACTTTACAAGGATTGTTTCATATTCACATCATAAATTTTCATATAGTTCCAAGGATTTGAAACTTCTAGAGATACAAATGCAAATACAATATCAAGGATTGAAGGTTCTAGAGCTTCACATAACGACAACACAGACACAGGAATTGTGATAGATAAAGTGCAACTCAATCAATAATAATGAAAAAATATTAAGAGCAATCCAGTGGCTACAATATTTGAAAGTATCGGAAAATTCAGAAATTATGAAGCGTGAATGGATGAATACAAAAACCTAAAAAAAAATGCATTGGTTGAAAAGAAAAGGAATACAATTGAATTCGAAAGAAGAAAAATTGAAAACCGAAAGCGTTGAGAGAGAAAGAGAGTACCGGAAGAAGAGACGAGCTGCGAAGATTTGTGGTTGCCACATGCACGTGTGTCGGGAACGAACAAATTTAAAGAGGTGAATCAACCGCATGTGCCTCTTTTCTCACGTTATACAAGAGGTTTTTTTTATAAGAGGCCGTGTTTTAAAAACCGGATCGGTCATCGAACCGGTGAGGATATTAGGTCACTGATTTATCGGTCGAACCACTGAGCCACTGGTCGAACCGTATGACTAAACCGGATAACTCGGTTGAATAGACCTGTCATTATATAGATATAAAATCGGTCGAACCGGATGATTCAATTTTTAAAAAAATATAACTAGTAATTAAATTTTTTGAAAATATCATATCATAAATTCACAAGTTCATAATTTAAATTCAAATTTTAAACAAATGTTTCACACATAACAAAATAATACAAAATTACAAAATCTAATTGCAATATAATATAATTGAATAATTTATAACAAAATAACTCTAATGTCTACGTAAAATTATTTCAAAACAATCAAAACAATCTTTTTTTTTTAATTTTTATAACTTTTGCATTTAAATTTTAATTAAAAAATAAAAAATGCATTAGAACCGGTCTGACCCTAAACCCGGTTTTTCCTGGTCTAACCCGATTTTTCTCGGTTTTCACCGGTTTGATGACACAGACGATCGAACTAGTAAACCAGACCGGTTAATAGGCCGGATCCTGGTTCGACCGGTCCGACCGGCCAGTCCGATCCGGTTTTTAAAACACTGATAAAAGATTCTTAATTTCACATGAATTGGGGAATATAGTTCATTTTACATTAAAAAATTAAAATAAATAAATAGAGAATATCTTTTTCTTTTCTTTTTATTAGTAGAATTTTGACACAGAAAACAAATTTTTATTTTTATTTTTATTATTTTAAAACATCATTTATTATTTTACTTTATTTATTTCTTTTTTTATAATTATTACGAAATCCATCAAATACGGTGGAGTGAGTTTTCGGTATGGTGGAGTGGCATTGGACCTGCAAGTTAGTATTGTATTGGTCAATTATTTAAGTGAGTGGAAAAGTAGTTTGAGTATATAAATGAATAAGTATCTAAAATAACGTAAGTTGTGCTTTATATATAATACGAGTAGTTAAAATCGTCATCATGAGATCTGGAGTCTTATGCAGGTGACTTTTCGATCATATCTAACGGTGGGAGGTAAGTTAGAGGATAAAATATTGTGTCCTTAACTATGGTGATGTCTCACTTGTTTTTCGTGTCTTTCTATGCGAGAATTGTTATTGGACCTTTCGTCGTGGATTTTGCAAGCGGCCCAAAACAATTCTCGTACTAGAGTACTTGAGTATTATGACTAATCTAAACTAAGAACTCAATTATTGGTGGTGCAGTTTGTGTTTCCCGATATCTATTATACGGGTTGTATTATTATTTTCTTTGTTGTAAGATATGGAGTTGCGTATCCCTAATACATTCAGGGGAGAACCTCAATATGGTTTTGTTGCTTGTCTTATCGCATTTGTTTTCATTTAATTTTGTTTATTGAGTCTCCTTCATAGTTACATATCATCTCTGAATCGAGTTTGAATCGTTTTTAGCATGCATAAACTAATGGTTATATTTGAGCTTTATCATGATGTTTTTAATCAATTGCATGAGTCAGTAGAATAAAAACCATGTATGTTATTGGCTCAAGTTAGGTTGGAAGAAAATCTCAAAATATTTTAAAAACCATGAAAATTAAGATTTTGTGTGCATGATTCGTATCATGTGCATATTCTGACTTAAATCAAATTGAAAAGAGGCAAAACATAGATTTTTAAAACACTCTGACTTGAATCAGACTTTTAACTTGATTCGAATCAGGCATTTTTGGGATTCAAATCACAAGTTGCACTTGATTCGAATCAGATAGATCTAGGACATCTCTGCTTCATTTGATTAGAATCAAACTTTACAGTTGATTTGAATCATATAATTTTTTCACATTTCTCTTTTGGCTCTATTAAAATTGATTTGAATTAACGTTAACACTTAATTTGAATCAACGTTAACACTTAATTTAAACCAAAGCTAACACTTGGTTTGAATCATGGGTCTTCTGAATCGAATCAAACTTTGTTCTTGATTCAAATCAGATGAGAAATGGGTCAAAATATATATCTTCTTGTTCCACTTCACTTGCTCATTTGACTCAAATCATGAAATGTTATTGATTTGAATCTAACTATTTTTTTCCATTCATTTTTGTGTTTAATCTCAAGCACATATAAATTCTTTTTGTCATCTCATTTCAAAACACAACTTTAACAACTTTAGCAAATTTCATAATATTTGTTGTGATTTTTGAGAAATTAACACCCTTTCTTTTTGAAAGTTTAAAAATTCTTACAAACGAATTTCTTTCATCTTCAACCTCAAGTTTGATTTTAGAGCTTGATCATGAAAGATTTGTACTTGATTGAGGGAGGCGTCATCTTGAAACTAATCGTTCTTGAAGATTTGGTTTATATTTTTATGTAGCTTTCAAGATTGAGGTTGTTGTTATTGCTGATGACAAATTCCAGTGAAAAGAATGAGGTTTTTCTCTCCTTATTACCTTGGAAGTGATTGTGTGGAAAAGAATGAGGTTTTTCTCTCCTTATTACCTTGGTAGTGACTGTGTGGAAAAGAATGAGGTTCTTCTCTCCTTATTACCTTGGTAGTGACTAGGTGGTGCACTACCTGAATGTAGATAGTTTAGACACATTCACTTTGACCTACATTCATCATTGTTCTTAGTCTTTTGAACACTTTGACCTGCACACATTTCGTAATGATGTCTGCAATCTGATTCTCAGCTCTTCAGTGTTTCAAGTTCAGCTTCTCATTTACTACTTGCTCTCGGAGATAATAGAACCTCATTTCGATGTGTTTGCTTCTTCCTTGTGTTATTGGATTTTTTCCAGATTGATAGCATACATGATGTCAATCTTCATGGTAATTGCTCCAAGATTCTTCCTTGTAATTTCTTCGACCAAATTAACCATCCACATTGCTTGACATGCACAGAGGAAAGCAGTTATGTACTTTACTTCACATGACGATAATGCTACTACTGGTTCTTTTGTTGAGCTCCAAACAACTAGTGCACCACCTAGTATAAATACATAACAAGTTATGGATTTTCTATCTTTAACATCACTATGCCAACTTGAGCCAGTGTAATCCACTAGATTGTATTCTTTTCCTTCATCAGACGCAGGAAACAGAATGCCATAATCAAGAGTTCCTTTGACATACCTTGGTATCCTCTTTTTGTTGCTAGATGTGATACATTTGGCTTCTGCGTGAATCTACTCAATATACCTACACTGTATGTTAAATTAGGCCTTGTGTGACAAAGGTATCTTAATGGCCCAATAAGTCTTATGTACTGTGTTAGGTCGATATCATCTTCGTCTGAGTTATTTGACAATTGTAGTTTTGGTTCAGCAGGTGTCAAAATTGCATTGCAATCTTCCATCTGAAATATTTTGAGTATTTCATTTGCATATCTTCTTCGATGCATCATCAGGCCTCTATTAATATTGTAGAATTCAATACCAAGTAAGTATGAAATATGCTCGAATCATACATTTCAAAATCCTTGCTAAGATCACCTTGAAGTCTTTGATCTCTTTCTTGCAGCTACCCGTTATTAACAGGTCATCGACATAGAGACACAATATAAGAAATTCATTCTTGCTTCTTCTTACATATACTCCATGCTTAGTTTCTCACTTCACAAATTTCTTATCCCTTAGGAAACTATCTATCTTATTATTCCAAGCTCTAAGAGCTTATTTGAGTTCATACAGGGCTTTATGCAACATGTATATTTTTATTTCTTGGCCTTGTTTCCCAAACCCAACTGACTGTGCAACATAAACTTCTTCATATATGGGGAATTCAGGAATGCACTTTTCACATCCATCTGACACATTGCCAGTTTTTCATTTTTGTTAGACCAACAACCAACCTGATTGTTTTGATCCTAGCAATTTGTACAAAAACTCCTTCAAAGTTGATTCCTTCTTTCTGAAGAAATTATTTCATTGCAAGTCTTGCCTTGTCTCCAGTTACTTCTCCTTTGGAATTGAACTTCACATTAATTTCCTTCTTTCCTAGAGACAATTCAATAAGTGACAAAGTGTTGTTGACTTCAATGGACTTCAGCTCCTCATTCATCACTTTCATCCATTTTGAATCCTTCAATACCTTAGTTGCATTGAATGGTTCGACTGCATAGATAGTATAGTGTATCAGCTCACCTTCACCATTGACTATATCATTTGATGTAATCACACATTTCTGCACCTTGTAGACATGTGTATTGTTCTTTGAGGTCTGCTTGTGCTTGCTTGACCTCTGACTTCTTCTTGTTGAATTTCTCTTTTGACTTCACCTATTAGTTCTTCAAATAAGATTTTCACTGAATCCTTATTTCCATTTTCAGTTCAATCTCATTCTTTAATATCATCTATCATCAAGTCCCTGTTGATCATTATTTAAGAATAAGAGTGGTTATGCACCTGGCCTTAAGTTTTGATGATAACTACATATGTTTTCTCAAGGAATAATTTGGTACTTTATGGTTTCTGCCTAGTGTGTAGTTGTTGCTAAACTGGATTTGAATCTAATTGAAAGGCGTGTGACATCACCTTACTATGATCTAGACACTCTGGAAGAAAACACACGTTGTGTACAAGTTAAAGTCAATATTTAGGAAGCCTCTTAGTGAAACAGTTCTGAAAAAAGTTTGTACTAAAGTTTCTGATTGAGACTTTGTTTTTAAACCTTGAAGGCTTTCTAAAAAATGTGCTTCTTTCCCTACAAGTTCTAAAGTTTCTGAAGACAAGGTTCTGTTGAACGAAGATCTGAAGATTCTAAAGACATCATCTCGGAAGATCAAGTTCTGAAGACTCTGAAGACAAGGTTCTGTTGAACGAAGTTTAGAAGACTCTGAAGACATATATGCGCTCAACAAGTTCTGAAGATTTTAAAGATGAGATTTTACTGAACAAGTTCTGAAGTCTCTAAACACATCACTTCTAAAGACCAAGTGCTAAAGACTCTTAAGTCAGTTCTGCTGAACGAAGATCTGAGATTCTGAAGACTTAGATTTTAAAGTTACAAGTATTGATCTCTCTACATGCTTCATCAAATAGACATTTGAAGCCTCTGAATATTAGAAGACAGAAGAATGGTTTGTGTGTTTCAATGAATATAATAGTACAAAGTAGTTTGTGACCTCTACACATATTAGGTGGCGCAAGGACAACTTTTTGTATTATGATGTGACCATTCTTGTAAGTGAACATTAGGACATTGCAGTAGGAATGTGTTTCCTATTATACCCTTCAACGGATATATTCTCAAACTCTATTTCTTGAAAATATGAAGACTTGAAAAGAGTGTTGTGTGTGTGTTGCTTACAAGCTGCGAAAGTGTTGAGCACAATGCTGTTGTTATAGCTACTGTTGCGAGCCAAGTAAAAATCCTAAATTTCGAAGTGCAAAATGCTGCAAGAGAAAAAAAAAGAAAATCAAGAGAGAGTAACTAAAAAAGAAGTTAAAGAGCTGAAGAATACACAACAGTATGTGTGCAAGGCGGAAGCAAGCACCAAGTTGTAAGCTCAAGAAGAAGAAGATGAAGATAGTGTGTCACTCTGTCAAGAATGATAAATCATCTCTCGAAGAAGAATCATTGCAACAAAATCAAAGGAACTAGATGTTCTGATGAGATTGATTCATGTTCACCTTAAACCAAGTAAGAAGTTTTGATAAGCTAGAAGAAAAGGATAAAAGTAACACTGAATGATTCTTATTTCTCAAAAGATGGTAAAGATGAAGAACAAGTTATCTTAGCACTATTGAATGATGTTGGAATCTCTGATGAAGAAGATCCCTCCTAAAGTTAAAGTAGTTTTTGTCTGTGATTCAGCAGAAACTATCTTTGTTGCAGAAGTTCTCAGTAGCTCAGTTAAAACTCTTGCCTTATCACTGGGATTCTGACTGTTTGCAAAAAATTTCTACACTGACATATCTGAACCAATGAAATACCATGGTATGAAGTATTGATTCAGTTACGGTTAGTATTTACATAATAGACTTTGGTGAAAGATCTTAACACAAGGATTAATCCTTTTGTGTTCTCTTTTCTATAAATGCAAAAGTGATTGTCTGAGTATGTTCAAGATACATATGTAAAAGGAGAGAACAGGATCCTGAATAAGAAATTGCTAAATTCATGATATTTGAGATTATTATATCAAAGCATTTCTAAGGAGTTGTAGCATACTAATCTGAACAAATATCTTTTCAAATCACTTCTGATGGATTATGACTTGAGTTCTCAAAGTCTTTAAGTACCTGGAGTTAAAGTGCTTCTGCAGATGAATCAATTTGATGTCAAATTTGATGATAAGCTTGGTAGTTAAAAGCTGAAACATATTGGAAATTTGAAAATCTGGAAATTACCCTTTCAGATGTTGAAGGTAACAGAGTTGTTGAAGAAGTACAAGATGAAGAAATAAGAATATGCTCTATCAAAAGTCGTTGCAGTGCTTACTCATCTGAGAAAGCTCAGACAAAAGTCTTTTCTCTCTAAAGTACTAATTATGGGTGATAAGACTGAGCCGGTAAGAACAAGATCAACACTCAAACCCTATAAAGAAATATTTCTCGGTTTGATGTTCATAATGATATTTGCATCTATTGAGGAAGAGCATCTGATCAAAGATTATACTCCAGTAAAAAAAGAACAATTCAATTAGTTCTCTCAGCATATGGCATTTGGATTTCTAAATCTGGACTTGAGCATTAGTTGATTGAATCAGTTGACTTTTTGGAACAAGTCATGGTGAGGATAGAAGCGATTGATCAAAATCAGAAATCTAAATGGATTACTCATATTTCTATGAGGATATGGATACAACAAACATCATGAGAGATGTTTCATTCATCAGAATAAGAATACCAAAGAAGCTGAGGATGTTCAAGCTTATCTTAGTAGAAGATAATGAAGGCTCTAGTGCATCCTACTCAAGCTCTGAAGAAGGAGGGTATCATGTGCATCTCTTTCAAGATCTAACGGAAGAAAAGAAGATTTTGTGAAGACAGATTCTAAAGAAGAATCTTCTCTAGTGGTCCAGCTAGAGACTTAATCAACAACGTCCTAAAATGAAGAAGAAAATTGAGTGGTGATTCTAAAGAAGCGCACGCATCCTCAAGAAAAAGAAAGCAAGCTGGAAGTCTACCAGAATTTTGAGTAACGTTTTCTAACTCTTACTTTTTAATTATCTCAGAATCTATTTTTGTATTTTAGGATTAAAACTTTGGGATTATGTTCAGAAAGGAACTATGTCTTAAAACCCTATTGATACAGTCTTTTCTTATGGTTGTTATCCTTTTCAAATTCCTTGTTGAATATAGACTTATTATCATTCTTACATTGGAACTTAGTTCTATGTCCAGAATGAAAAGAAGTATCTCGGAATATATATGTTCTCTAAAATAGAAAAATGTGCTTCTAATGTTTGATCTTGGCACTCTACTTCTGAGATGTGAAGCTTCTGACAAATGAAGTTCTCATGTATTTGAAGTATCCTTGGTCAGAATGCTCTATTAAGTTTATCTTCGATTGTTGGAAACTGAAGAGTTTACTTCATCAACACATTGTTAGGAAAAGTGAAGAATTTGTGATGTCATTATAAGACAGTTGTCTTTTGATAACCATGTTTAGTTCTCACATCGCTTCGTGCTTTACATGACACCTTGGGAGTTGATATTTTTCTTGGGATTACGCGATAAAACCTTTTTAACTCCCTCTTTGTTAAATTGTTTTCTTCTTCTCTAATAAATCATAATTATTACAAAATCTCTTACTAATACTCACTCACTTCACATCACACACCTACGCTACAACTTCCCACACTTTTTATCTTTCAATCCATATGCTCTCTTTACCCTTAAAATCCAGTGTGTGTTCCCTTCTCTCTTTGAACAAATGGCCGACTACATGTCCAATAATCAACTTATGGCTCTACAATAACAATGGTTGGGAAACCTTCAAGGCGATGATACTTCTTAAATCACTTTAGACCTCCCTATATAATACTCGACTATTCTATATGAGTTAACAGTAGACTTCAGAGATCTATCTGTTAATGGCTTTGATCTCTCGGAAACTCTTGAAACCCCCAATGACAGCAAGGTTCATTCAAACATTAAGGGAAATGTTATATGTATAAGTGAAACTGGCATTGCTAGATTACTCCTTCATGACAACTCTGGTGTTCAGTGTTATAACCAGCATGTTAGGCTTATTGAATCCTCAATAAACTATGAAGAACTTATAGAAATGACCACACCTATCATTTTTAAAAATGGAAAGGAATCGTCTTCAACAACTAATCTCTTTGATAATTTAAGCGTTTGGAACAGGATCATCATTGGTTGAATATATCACAGGTTCTCATCCAAATCTTCCAAATTGTGGATTTAGACACCAAGCTTTGCTATTTCATTTGACTAGAGAAGACAAAATCAACCAGCCAGCATGTCTTTTCTTCTGTCTTTGTTCTTCTATCAAACTTGCTAAGAAAGTTTCCAAAAATCCAAGAACATGGATTTGTTTTGGAAGTTTAATCTCTGCTATTCTGACTAATTGCAAGATTATAGAGATATTAAATCCTTGATCAGCACCAAAAATCATTTTTGGAAAACCTTTTCATGGCGAAGATCTGGTAGGTATGTCTTTAATTACAAATGTGATTAAGGCATTTGAAAGACAGATTCTAGAAACTAGTTCAAGCAGAAAGAGAAAGAGAAAAGCTGAAATGATTGTTGTGTCTAAAGAAAAGGAGAAAGAAGTTGCTGGAATGGTTGCCACCGAAAAGGACTCTACAGAAACCTCCAAGGGTCATATAGTTAACTCTGACATTAATCTTCTTCCGCGTTTGATGAACATCTTAAAAGATATTCAGGAAGAATAAAAGTTGCTAAGAACCAGACTTGAGAAGCAAGAAGAATTCAACAAAAATATTCAGAACTTTCTCATTCAGCTCATCTCAAAAACATCCTCCTCCCTACCTTAGGAACATTAGGGTTACCCCATTTTTGTATTAATGGTTTAATAGTTGAATGAATTTTTCTCTTTCTTTATTTTAATATTCATGTTTTCTTTTACTATCTCTTTAATTTCACTCTTTTTTTGTTAGTTTCAAATTATGTTTTAAGTTTTCATTAGAAAAACTAACTTCACATATAAGACTTCTCAAATAGAAATTAGTAGGAGCTTACAAACCTCTTCTCTAAGACTATTTGACACAGAGGAAGCTTACAAACCTTAGACCCTGAAATTTTTTGGTTGTGTTGTTATTTTTATTAGTTGACATTTATACTGATGTGCTTCATGTGTACTCTTCTCTTGCTGATATATAACATTTTTTTGGTCTTTAATCTTTACTAGTATTTTTGTCAAAAAAATTTAATTTGTTTTACCTTTTTAATTTTTGACAAAGGGGGAGAAAGTGAAATGATTTTGATATACCTATTCGAAGATTCTTGATCCCAAATACATATTTCAATATTATATGATTTTACCACTAACCCTTGTTTAATAATTGATCAGGAACTTTGGAAAAGTTCACTATATGTTAGAACAGGTTATCAGAAGATATGTTCAAGAAATAAGAAGTAAGCTCTAAATGAGTTTGCTCTGATACATACATTTGATCTGATACATTACATTACTCAATGAAAAATCGCTTTGACAACTTATTAATCAGAAGTAAAAGAACAATCTTAAAGAACGTCTGTGAGTGCTCTGATACCTCAGGCTTGTCAAAAGTTGTGAACTTTCCAAAAGCATGGTAGCTAAACTCTAGTACTTTAAAGATTGTTGACCTTATGGATAATCTAAATAGTCATTCAGAAAATGTTCAAGTTGTGAACTTGCTAATGAAAATTTGATTTCTGCACCTTTTGGTGATTTGTCCTAAAATATTAAAAGAACCTATCTCTAATACATGATGTAAAGCATTATGTAGATTACAAACCAGGTTTTAAGATGAAGACCAAGCAGTTCTAGTCAGACTCTTATGAGACGACTCTGATAAGTATTCCTTCTCTGTTCCAATGCTATGTACTTCAAATTATTTTATAAGTCTTAGGATCAGGGGGAGACTCTGAACAAGAATAAATAAATTTTGAGAAGCAATAGATTCAGGGGGAGCTGGTTAGCTTAGCTCTGATTATGTAGTTTTATGACGATTACCCTGTACGAATTGCTTTATTAAAATACATTATTTGTCATCATCAAAAAGGGGGAGATTGTTAAAACAAGAGTGGTTCTACATATGGCCTTAAGTTTTGATGATAACTACACATGTTATCTCAAAGAATAATTCGGTACTTTATGGTTTCTGTCTAGTGTGTAGTTATTACTAAATTGGATATGAATTTGATTGAAAGGTGTGTGACGTCATTAGACTCTGATCTAGACACTCTGGAAGAAAACATATGTTTTGTGCAAGTTAAAGTTAATATTCAGGAAGGCTCTTAGTGAAACGGTTATAAAGAATGTTTGTACTAAAGCTTCTGATTGAGACTTTGTTTTTAAGCCTTGAAGGCTTTCTAAAAGATATGCTTCTATCGTTACAAGTTCTGAAGTTTCTGAAGATAAGGTTCTGTTGAACGAAGTTCTAAAGATTCTAAAGACATCATTTATGAAGATCGAGTTCTGAAGACTCTGAAGACAAGGTTTTGTTGAACAGAGTTCTGAAGACTCTGAAGATAAATCTGTGCTCAAAAAGTTATGAAGATTCTAAAGACAAGGTTCTGTTGAACCTATTTTGAAGTCCTTATAAACATCACTTCTAAAGACCAGGTGCTAAAGACTATTAAGTTAGTTCTGATGAACGAAGATTTGAGATTCTGAACACTTAGGTTCTGAAGTTACAAGTTCTGATATCTCTATATGCTTCATCAAATACACATCTGAAGCCTCTGAAGATTAGAAGACAGGAAAATGGTTTGCATGTTTCAATGAATATAATAGTACAAAGTAGTATGTGACCTCTACCCAGATTAAGTGGCGCAAGGACAGCTTTTTGTATTATGATGTGACCATTCCTGTAAGTGAATGTTGGGACATTATAGTTGGAATGTATTTCCTATTATACCCTCCAACATATCTATTCTCAAGCTCTATTTATTGAATATTTGAAGATTTGAAGAGAGTGTTGCATACAAGCTGCTAAAGTTGCGAAGATTTGTGGTTGCCACATGCACGTGTGCCGGGAACGAACAAATTTAAAGAGGTGAATCAACTGCATGTGCCTCTTTTCTCAAGTTATACAAAAGGTTTTTTTTATAAGAGGTTCTTAATTTCACATAAATTGGAGAATATAGTTCATTTTACATTAAAAAATTAAAATAAATAATAGAGAATATCTTTTTCTTTTCTTTTTACTAGTCGCATTAGAATTTTGACACAGAAAACAACTTTTTATTTTTATTTTTATTTTTTTAAAATATTATTTATTATTTTACTTTATTGATTTCTTTTTTTATAATTATTATGGAATCCATCAAATGCGGTGGAGTGAGTTTTCGGTACGGTGGAGTAGCATTGGACCTGCAAGGTTAGTATTGTATTGGTTAATTATTTAAGTGAGTGGAAAAGTATTTTGAGTGTATAAATGAATAAACATCTGAAATAATGTGTGTTGTGCTTTATATATAATGCGGGTAGTTAAAATCGTCATCATGAGATCTGGAGTCTTATGTCGGTGACTTTTTGATCATATCTAACGGTGGGAAGTATGCTAGAGGCTAAAATCTTGTGTCCTTAACTAGGATGATGTCTCACTTGTTTTTCCTGTCTTTTTATGCAAGAATTGTTATTGGATCTTTCGTCGTGGATTTTGCAAGCGGCCTAAAACAATTCTCGTACTAGAGTACTCGAGTATTATGACTAATCTAAACTAAGAACTCAATTGTTGTATCTATTATACGGGTTGTATTATTGTTTCCTTTGTTGTAAGTTATGAAGTTGCATATCCCTAATACATTCAAGGGAGAACCTCAATATAGTTTTGTTGTTTGTCTTATCACATTTGTTTTCATTTACTTTTGTTTATTGAGTCTCCTTCATAGTTACACATCATCTCTGAATCGAGTTTGAATCATTTTTAGCATGCATAAACCAATGGTTATATTTGAGCTTTATCATGATGCTTTTAATCAATTGCATGAGTCAGTAGAATAAAAACCATGTATGTTATTGGCTCAAGTTAGGTTGGAAGAAAATCTCAAAATATTTTGAAAACCATGAAAATTAAGATTTTGTGTGTATGATTTGTATCATGTGCATATTCTGACTTAAATCAAATTGAACAGAGGCAAAACAAAGATTTTCAAAACACTCTGACTTAAATCAGACTTTTAACTTGATTCGAATCAGGCATTTTTGGGATTCAAATCACAAGTTGCACTCGATTCTAATCAGATAGATTTTGGTCGTCTCTACTTCATTTGATTAGAGTCGGACTTTATAGTTGATTTGAATCATTTAGTTTTTTCACATTTCTCTTTTGCCTATATTAAAATTGATTTGAATTAACGTTAACACTTAATTTGAATCAAAGTTAACACTTGATTTGAATCATGGGTCTTCTTAATCGAATCAAACTTTGTTCTTGATTCAAATCAGACGAGAAATGAGTCAAACTCTATATCTTCTTGTTCCACTTCACTTGCTCATTTAACTCAAATCATGAAATGTTATTGATTTGAATCTAACTAACTTTTTCCATTCATTTTTGTGTTTAATCTCAAGCACATATAAATTCATTTTGTCATCTCATTTCAAAACACAACTTTAGCAAATATCATAATATTTGTTGTGATTTTTGAGAAATTAACACCCTCTCTTTTTGAAAGTTTAAAAATTCTTGCAAACGAATTTCTTTCATCTTCAACCTCAAGTTTGATTTTAGATCTTGATCATGAAAGATTTGTACTTGATTGAGGGAGGCGTCGTCTTGAAACTAATCGTTCTTGAAGATTTGGTTTACATTTTTATGTAGCTTTCAAGATTGAGGTTGTTGTTATTGCTGATGACAAATTCCAGTGAAAAGAATGAGATTCTTCTCTCCTTATTACCTTGGTAGTGACTGTGTGGAAAAGAATGAGGTTTTTCTCTCCTTATTACCTTGGTAGTGACTAGGTGGTGCACCACCTGAATGTAGATAGTTTAGACACATTCACTTTGACCTACATTCATCATTGTTCTTAGTCTTTTGAACACTTTGACCTGCACACATTTTGTAATGATGTCTGCAATCTGATTCTCAGCTCTTCAGTGTTTCAAGTTCAGCTTCCCATTTGCTACTTGCTCTCGAAGATAATAGAACCTCATTTCGATGTGTTTGCTTCTTCCTTGTGCTATTGTACTTTTTCCAGATTGATAGCATACATGATGTCGATCTTCATGGTAATTGCTCCATGATTCTTCCCTGTAATTTCTTCGACCAAATTAACCATCCACATTGCTTGACATGCACAGAGGAAAGCATCTATGTACTCTGCTTCACATGACGACAATGCTACTACTGGTTCTTTTGTTGAGCTCCAAACAACTAGTGCACCACCTAGTATAAATACATAACAAGTTATGGATTTTCTATCATTAACATCACTATGCCAACTTGAGCCGGTGTAATCCACTAGATTGTATTCTTTTCCTTCATCAGATGCAGGAAACAGAATGCCATAATCAATAGTTCTTTTGACATACCTTTGTATCTTCTTTTCGTTGCTATATGTGATACATTTGGCTTCTGCATGAATCTACTCAACATACCTACATTGTATGTTAAATTAGGTCTTGTATGACAAAGGTATCTTAATGACCCAATAAGTCTTATTTATTGTGTTAGGTCGACCTCATCTTCATCTGAGTTTTTTGACAGTTGTAGTTTTGGTTCAGCAGGTGTCAAAATTACATTGCAATCTTCCATCTCAAATCTTTTGAGTATTTCATTTGCATATCTTCTTTGATGCATAAGCAGACCTCTATTAATATTGTAGAATTCAATACCAAGTAAGTATGAAATGTGCTCGAATCATACATTTCAAAATCCTTGCTTAGATCACCTTGAAGTCTTTGATCTCTTTCTTGAAGCTACCTATTATTAACAGGTCATCGACATAGAGACACAATATAAGAAATTCATTCTTGCTTCTTCTTAAATATACTCCATGCTCAGTTGTGCACTTCATAAATTCCTTATCCCTTAAGAAACTATTTATCTTATTATTCCAAGCTCTTAGAGCTTATTTAAGTCCATACAGGGCTTTTTGCAGCATGTATACTTTTCTTTCTTAGCCTTGTTTCCCAAACCCAACTGGCTGTGCAACATAAACTTCTTCATCTATGGGGCATTCAGGAATGCACTTTTCACATCCATCTGACACATTGCCAGTTTTTCATGTTTGTTAGACCAACAACCAACCTGATTGTGTGATCCTAGCAATATGTGCAAAAACTTCTTCAAAGTTGATTCCTTCTTTCTGAAGAAATTCTTTCACTGCAAGTCTTGCCTTGTCTCCAGTTACTTCTCCTTTGGAATTGAACTTCACATTAATTTCCTTCTTTCCTAGAGACAATTCAACAAGTGACCAACTGTTGTTGACTTCAATAGACTTCAGTTCCTCATTCATCACTTTCATCCACTTTGAATCCTTCAACACCTTAGTTGCATTGAATGGTTCGACATCTGCGTAGATAGTATAGTGTATTAGTCCACCTTCATCATTGACTATATCATTTGAGGTAATCACACATTCCTGCACCTTGCACACATGTGTCTTGTTCTTTGAGGTCTGCTTGTGCTTGCTTGACCTCTGACTTCTTCTTGTCGAACTTCTCTTTTGACTTCACTTGTTAGTTCTTCAAATAAGATTCTCACTGAATCCTTGTTTCCATTTTCAGTTTAATCCCATTCTTTAATATCATCTATGATCAAGTCCCTGTTGATAACTATGTTAGAAAAGTGGTTCTGCATCTGGCCTTAAGTTTTGATGATAACTACATATGATATCTCAAAGAATAATTTGGTGCTTTATGGTTTCTACCTAGTGTGTATCTGTTGCTAAACCGGATCTGAATCTAATTGAAATGCGTGTGACATCATCATACTCTGATCTAGACACTCTGGAAGAAAACATATGTTGTGTACAAGTTAAAGTCAATATTCAAGAAGCCTCTTAGTGAAACGGTTCTGAAGAACGTTTGCACTAAAGCTTCTGATTGAGGCTTTGTTTTTAAGCCTTGAAGGATTTCTAAAAAGTGTGCTTCTTTCGCTACAAGTTCTGAAGTTTTTAAAGACAAGGTTCTATTGAACGAAGTTCTGAAGATTCTAAAGACATCATTTCTAAAGAATAAGTTCTGAAGACAAGGTTCTGTTGAACGAAGTTCAGAAGACTTTGAAGACATATATTCGTTCAACAAGTTCTGAAGATTCTAAAGATGAGATTTTACTGAACAAGTTCTGAATTCTCTAAACATATCAACTCTAAAGACCAAGTGCTAAAGACTCTTAAGTTAGTTCTGCTGAACGAAGATCTGAGATTCTGAAGACTTAGGTTTTAAAGTTACAAGTATTGATCTCTCTACATGCTTCATCAAATAGACATCTGAAGCCTCTGAAGATTATAAGAAAGAAAAATGGTTTGCGTGTTTCAATGAATATAATAGTACAAAGTAGTTTGTGACCTCTACCCATATTAGGTGGTGCAAAGATAGCTTTTTGTATTATGATGTGACCATTCCTGTAAGTGAACGTTGGGACATTACAGTTGGAATGTGTTTCCTATTATACCCTTCAACAGATCTCTTCTCAAACTTTATTTATTGAAGATCTGAAGACTTGAAGAGAGTGTTGTATGTGTTTCTTACAAGCTGCGAAAGTGTCGAGCACAATGCTGCTACTATAGCTACTGTTGTGAGCCAAGTAAAAATACTAAAATCCAAAGTGCAAAATGCGGCGAGAGCAAAAAAGAAAATCAAGAGAGAGTAACTAAAAAAAGAAGTTAAAGAGCTGAATAATACACAACAGTATGTGTGCAAGGAGGAAACAAGCACCAAGTTATAAGCTCAAGAAGAATATGCTCAATGCTCAACAAATTAGAGTGATGCTCTATAAGAAATGAGACAAGCATTAAAAGAAGCTTTTAAGCTCATAAAACTTATGCTTATACGATGCAAATATCTAGGAGATTATTCTTAAGATAGTTTTGTAAAATAGCTAGGAGTTGTTACTCATATCTTGCTAGAAACACTTTTGTGTTATTGTACTTCAATTGTGTCACCTGCTTGTTTAGAAGAAATTCATGTACACACCTTTGTAATAGTTTTCAAAGTGTTGATTCCTCAAGTGATCAAGTCGTTAGTCTGAATACTTGAGAGGGATAAGTATGTTTCTAACACTTAGAGGTTTTAATCTATTGAGATTATTGGATTAAGTCCTTGTCCAAGGCGAAATCACCTTGGTGGATGGACTGGAGTAACTTTGTTAACAGTGAACCAAGATAAAAATAATCGTGTCTATTTATTTGTATTTCTCTTGTTAGCATTGTTTTTAATTTCGCACAAAAGTTCATAGATGGTGAAACCCAATTCAAAACCATATTTCTTGTGTTTGTCACGCCTTCAATTGGTATTAGAGCTCCAGTTTTGTTATTGATGTTTATCAAACACTTAATCGTTTCAGATAAAAATTTAGACGAGATTCGAGAAACACCTTGACGGTTTTCACTCCACCGCTTGTTGTTCCAAGTCTCAAATACTCTCAGTGTTTATCTTCCACCATTATTGGTGAAAATGTTAAGTGCTGGAAAGCTGAACTAAAAAGTTTTGTCTAAGAGGTGATACTGATTAATTGAATATGGTAGTGATAACTACATATCTTCCTCAGATGAAGTTGGTAAAAGGTTGAAAGCAAATCTGAATGATCAGTTGGAAAAGGATGAAACTAATCATCAGAAAACAAGAAGCTGCTTGTTTGCTGTGTCTATTTTACTTTCTTATAATAACTAGTTAAAAACTCCTTTGGTCAAGGAAACAATTGCTCGTGTTTTGATTCTGAAGTATGAAGACTTCAAGATGAAGGACATTGAAGATGGTTGAAATCTTGTTATCAAGTTTTCAAACCATGACTGCAGAACTTAAAATTTTGAACTGAGATCCTCTCTTCGACAAATCTTTTGAAGAAGACTATCAGAAGCTTATAAATAACTGCTTCTCAGTCACAGAAGATATGACCAATGTTTCTCTAGAAGAATTGGTGAGTTCTTGATAATAAGATATGAAGATTAAGCTATAACAGTTTAATTCATATGAGAAGAAATAAGTTACGCTTACATCTATTAGAAGATCTAAGAAGATCAGAGGTCCTTCAGCTAGAGAAATCAAGAATTTCGAAGAAGATGAAGATAGTGTGTCACTCTATCAAAAATGAGAAGTCATCTCTCAAAGAAGAATCATTGCAACAAAATTAAAGGAACTAGATGTTCTGCTGAGATTGGTTCATGTTCACCTTAAACCAAGTAAGAAGTTTTGATAAGCTAGAAGAAGAGGCTAAAGGTAACACTGAATGATTCTGATTTCTCAAAAGATGGTAAAGATGAAGAACATGTTATCTCAGCACTATTGAATGATGTTGGAATCTCTGATGAAGAAGATCCCTCCTGAAGATAAAGTAGTTTTTGCCTGTGATTCAGCAGAAACTATCTCTGTTGCAGAAGTTCCCAGTAGCTCAGTTAAAACTCTAGCCTTATCACCGGGATTCTAACTGTGTGCAAAAATTTTGTACACTGACATATCTAAACTAATGAAATACCATAGTATGAAGTATTGATTCAGTTACGGTTAGTATTTACATAATAGAATTTGGTGAAAGATCTTAACATAAAGACTAATCCTTCTGTGTTCTCTTCTCTATAAGTGCAAAAGTGATTGTCTGAGAATGTTCAAGATACATATGTAAAAGGAGAGAACAAGATATTGAATAAGAAATTGCTAAATTCATGATATCTGAGATTATCATATCAAAGCATTTCTAAGGAGTTGTAGCATACTAATCTGAACAAATCTCTTTTCAAATCACTTTTGATGAATTATGACTAGAGTTCTGAAAGTCTATAAGTACCTGGAGTTGAAGTACTTTTGCAGATGAATCAATTTGATGTCAGATTTGATGATAAGCTTGGAAGTTAAAAGCTTAAGCTTATTGGAAGTTTTCAAATCTGGAAATTACCCTTTCAGATGTTGAAGGTAATAGAGTTGATGAATAAGTACAAGATGAAGAAATAAGAAGATGTTTTATCAGAAGCCGTCGCAGTTCTTACTCCACTGAGAAAGCTTAAACAGAAGTTTTTACTCTCTAATATACTAATTCTGGGTGATAAGACTAAGCCAGTAAGAACAAGATCAACACTCAAACCACCTAAAGAAATATTTTGTGGTTTGATGTTCTTAATGATATTTGCATCTATTGAGGAAGAGCATCTGATCAAAGATTATACTCCAGTGAAGAAAGAAGAATTCTATTAGTTCTCTCAGCATATGGCATCTGGATTTCTAAATCTGGAGTAGAGCATTAGTTGATTGAATCAGTTGACTTTTTGGAACAAGTCATAGTGAGGATAGAAGCGATTGATCAAAATCAAAAATCTAAATGGATTACTCATATCCCTATGAGTATATGGATACAACAAACATAATGAGAGATGTTTCATTCATCGGAATAAGAAGACCAAAGAAGCTGAGGATGTTTTAGCTTATCTTAGTAAAAGATAATGAAGGCTCTGGTACATCCTACTCAGGCTCTGAAGAAGGAGGGTATCCCATGCATCTCTTTTAAGATCTAACGGAAGAAAAGAAGATTATGTGAAGACAGTTTCTAAAGAAGAATCTTCTCTAGTGGTCCAGCTAGAGACTTAATCAACAACGTCTTAAAATGAAGAAGAAAATCGAGTGGTGATTCTAAAGAAGCGCACACATCCTCAAGAAACAGAAAGCAAGCTAGAAGTCTACCAGATAATTGAGTAACATTTTCTAACTCTTACTTTTTAATTATCTAAGAATCTATTTTTGCATTTTAGTATTAAAACTTTGGGATTATGTTCATAAAGGAACTATGTCTTAAAGCCCTATTGATACAGTTTTTTCTTATGGTTGTTATCCTTTTCAAATTCCTTGCTGAATATAGACTTATCATCATTCTTACATTGGAACTTAGTTCTATGTCCAGAATGAAAAAAGTATCTCAGAATATATATGTCCTCTAGAATAGAAAAATGTGCTTCTAATGCTTGATCATATCACTCTACTTCTGAGATGTGAAGCTTCTGACAAATGAAGTTCTCATGTATCTGAAGTATCCATGGTTAGAATGCTCTATTAAGTTTATCTTCAACCATTGGAAACTAAAGAGATTACTTCATTAACACGTTGTTAGGAAAAGTGAAGAGTTTGTGATGTCATTATAAAACGGTTGTCTTTTGATAACCACGTTTAGTTCTCACATCACTTTGTGCTTTACATGACACCTTGGGAGTTGAGATTTTTCTTGCGATTATGCAATAAAACCTTTTTAACTCCCTCTTTGTTAAATTGTTTTCTTCTTCTCTAATAAATCATAATTATTACAAAATCTCTTACTAATACTCACTCACTTCACATCACACACCTAAGCTACAACTTCCCACACTTGTAATCTTTCAATCCATATACTCTCTTTAGCCTAAAAATTCAGTGTGTAATCCCTTCTCTCTTTGAACAAATGGCCGACTACATGTCAAATAATCAACTTATGGCTCTACAACAACAACGGTTGGGAAACCTTCAAGGCGATGATACTTATTAAATCAGTTTAGCCCTCCCTATATAATACTTGACTATTTTATATGAGTTAACAGTAGACTTCAGAGATCTATCTGTTAATGGCTTTGATCTCTCGAAAACACTTGAAACCCAAGGTTGGAAGAGTTTCTTTGACCTTCTAAAAGGGGAAACCTACCCGGAGATTGCCAAAGAATTTTGGGAGAATGCATATGTCTCGAATGACATCAAGGTTCATTCAAACATTAAGGGAAATGTTATATGCATAAGTGAAACTGGAATTGCTAGATTACTCCTTCATGACAACTCTGGTGTTCGGTGTTATAACCAACATGTTAGGCTTATTGAATCCTCAATAAACATGTGAAGAATTTATAAAAATGATCACACCTGTCATTTTCAAAAATGGAAAGGACTCATCTTCAGCAACTAATCTCTTTGATAATTTAAGGGTGTGGAATAGGATCATCATTGGTTGAATCTATCACAGTTTCTCATCCAAATCTTCCAAACTTGTGGATTTAGACACCAAGTTTTACTATTTCATTTAACTAGAGAAGACAAAATCAACCAGCCAACATGTCTTTTCTTCTGTCTTTGTTCTTCTATCAAACTTGCTAAGAAAATTTCCAAAAATCCGAGAACATGGATTCCTTTTGGAATATTAATCTCTGCTATTCTAACTGATTGCAAGATTATAGAGATACTGAACCTTTGATCTGCACCAAAATTCATTTTGGAAAACCTTTTCAAGCAGAAGATCCGATAGGTATGTCCTTAATTACAAATGTGATTGGGGCATCTGAAAGACAGATTCTAGAAACTAGTTCAAGCAGAAAGAGAAAGAGAAAAGTTGAAATGATTGTTGTGTCTAAAGAAAAGGAGAAAGAAGTTACTGGAATAGTTGCCACTGAAAAGGACTCTGCAGAAACCTCCAAGGGTCATATAGTTAACTCTGACGCTGATCTTCTTCCGCGTTTGATGAACATCTTAAAAGATATTCAGGAAGAACAAAAGTTGCTAAGAACCAGACTTGAGAAGCAAGAAGAATTTAACAAAAATATTCAGAACTTGCTCACTCAGCTCATCTCAAAAACATCCTCCTCCCCACCTTAGGCACATTAGGGTTACCCCAAATTTGTATTAATGGTTTAATAGTTGAATGGATTTTTCTCTTTCCTTATTTTAATATTCATGTTTTCTTTTACTATCTTTTTAATTTCACTCTTTTTTTGTTAGTTTCAAATTATGTTTTGAGTTTTCCTTAGAAAAACTAACTTCACATCTAAGACTTCTCAAATAGAAATTAGGAGGAGCTTACAAACCTCTTCTCTAATATTATTTGACACAGGGGGAGCTTACAAACCTCAGACCCTGAAAGTTTTGGTTGTGTTGTTATTTTTATTATTTGATATTTGTACTGATGCGCTTCATGTGTACTCTTCTCTTACTGATATATAACATTGTTTTGGTCTTTAATCTTTACTAGTATTTCTGTCAAAAAATTTTAATTTGTTTTACCTTTTTTATTTTTGACAAAGGGGGAGAAAGTGAAATGATTTTGATATACCTATTCCAAGATTCTTGATCCCAAATACATATTTCAATATTATATGATTTTACCACTAACCCTTGTTTAATAATTGATCAGGAACTTTGTAAAATTTCACTATATGTTAGAACAGGTTATTAGAAGATATGTTCAAGAAATAAGAAGTAAGCTCTAAATGTGTTTGCTCTGATACATACATTTGATCTGATACATTACATTACTCAACGAAAAATCGCCTTGACCACTTATTAATCAGAAGTAAAAGAACAATCTTAAAGAACGCCTGTGAGTGCTCTGATACCTCAGGCTTGTCAAAAGTTGTGAACTTTATTGAAAAGCATGGTAGTTAGACTATAGTACTTCGAAGGTTGTTGACCTTATGGATAATCCAAATGGTCATTCAAAAAATGTTCAAGTTGTGAACTTGCTAATGACAAATTGATTTTTGCACCTTTTGGTGATTTGTCCTAAAATATTAAAAGAACCTACCTCTGATACATGATGTGAAGCATTATGTAGATTACAAACCAGGTTCTAAGATGAAGAGCAAGCAGTTCTAGTCAGACTCTTATGAGACGACTCTGATAAGTATTCCTTCTCTATTCAAATGCTATGTACTTTAAATTATTTTGTAAGTCTTGGGATCAGGGGGAGACTCTTAACAAGAATAAATAAATTTTGAGAAGCAACAAATTTAGGGGGAGCTGGTTAGCTTAGCTCTGATTATGTAGTTTTATGGCGATTACCCTGTACGAATTGCTCTATTAAAATACATTGTTTGTCATCATCAAAAATGGGGAGATTGTTAGAACAAGAGTGATTCTGCATCTGGCCTTAAGTTTTGATGATAACTACACATGTTATCTCAGATGATAATTTGATACTTTATAGTTTCTGTCTAGTGTGTGGCTATTGCTAAACTGGATCTGAATCTGATTGAAAGGTGTGTGACGTCATCAGACTCTTATCTAGACACTCTAGAAGAAAACATATGTTTTGTACAAGTTAAAGTCAATATTCAGGAAGGCTCTTAGTGAAACGATTATAAATAACGTTTGTACTAAAGCTTCTGATTGAGACTTTCTTTTTAAGCCTTGAAGGATTTCTAAAATATGTGCTTCTATCGCTACAAATTCTGAAGTTTCTGAAGATAAAGTTCTGTTGAACGACGTTCTGAAGATTCTAAAGACATCATTTATGAAGATCAAGTTCTGAAGGCAAGGTTCTGTTGAACGAAGTTCTGAAGACTCTGAAAACAAATGCGTGCTCAAAAAGTTTTGAAGATTCTAAAGAAAAAGTTCTGCTAAACATGTTTAAAGTTCTTAAAAACATCACTTCTAAATACCAAGTGCTAAAGACTCTTAAGTTATGTCTGCTGAACAAAGATCTGAGATTCTGAAGACTTAGGTTCTGAAGTTACAAGTTCTGATCTCTCTATATGCTTCATCAAATACACATCTGAAGCCTCTAAAGATTAGAAGACAGAAAAATGGTTTGCGTGTTTCAATGAATATAATAGAACAAAGTAGTATGTGACCTTTACCCAGATTAGGTGGCGCAAGGACAACCTTTTGTATTATGATGTGACCATTCCTGTAAGTGAATGTTGGGACATTATAGTTGGAATGTGTTTCCTATTATACCCTCCAACGAATCTATTCTCAAGCTCTATTTATTGAAGATCTAAAGACTTGAAGAGAGTGTTGTGTGTGTTGCATACAAGCTGCTGAAGCTACGAAAGTGTCGAGCACAATGTTGTTGTTGTAACTACTGTTGCAAGCCAAGTAAAAATACTAAATGCCGAAGTGAAAAATTATGTAAGAGCAGAAAAGAAAATCAAGAGAGTAACTAGAACAAGAAGTTAAAGAGCTGAAGAATACATGACAACATGTGTGCAAGCCGGAAGCAAGCACCGAGTTATAAGCTCAAGAAGAAGATGCTCAATGCTCAACAAATTAGAGCACTGCTCTACAAGAAATGAGGGAAGCATTAAAAAAAGCTTTTAATCTCACAAAAATTATGCTTATATGATGCAAATCTCTAGGAGATTATTCTTAAGATAGTTTTGTAAAATAGCAAAGAGTTGTTGCTCATATCTTACGAGAAACACTTTTGTGTTATTGTACTTCAATTGTGTCACCTACTTGTTTAGAAGCAATTCATGTACACACCTGTAGCGGGGAAATTTTTGAGTGTAAGTTATTGATTAAGTTAACTCAATATGCAAGAGCCGCCACTGCACTTTTATTTTATCCAAAAGGAAAGGAAAAAGAGCGAACAAAACCTAAACAAGAACAAACAGAGAACGGGTAAGGGGGTTGGTTACACTAAGGGAAGGTGTTAGCACCTAAAACTTCTATAGTACTTTATAGGAAACCTTTGAAATATCTATGCTTTTTGGTTTAAAAAGGTGTGTTTGAAAGGAGATTGGAGAGATGAAAAGAGAAGTATTTTTTTAAGATTTTATGTTTGGAGAGGCTTATCGCCTCATGCCTACGTGCCCACAAAGTGCAATAAAGGATCAAAACCTCATAGTTCATGCTACAAATAACAAAAAATGGTTTATTATGGTTGATTTTAAATGTATAGACAAGTCGTCATTTTAAGGAGAAAACTACGACTAGTCGCCCACAAGTATAAGACAACATTCGCATCACCTAAAGATGGAGGATTTTGCTTGGATTAAAATCAACAAGTCTATCACTCAACATCTAAGTGGAAAATGTCAACATCTCAAATACTATGGGGAATAGGAGAATTACATCTCAACTATGAAAATGACTCATGTCTAAACTTTGTGAAAAGTTTTAAAAGAAAAAAGTGCACAAAGGTACAAAAATTTGGATGAGTTCTTGTATTTTTTGTTTTTGTTTTTTTAAATTAGTCAAAATATGATTAACATTCCTTGACATTTATTAAAGAAAACAAAGTTTGAAAATCACTTGACCAAAGTCAAGGTTTATTATGAAAGAGGTTTAACTTTGAAAACAAGAAGGTTTTGAAAAAGGGAGATGATTTTGAAAATTGAAGAAAGGGGTGGAGAAGAAGTGACTACCCTAGAAAGCAAAATAAGAGCTAGAGATGAGAAATATCTAATCAAAAGATAGAAAACTTCATAGCAAGCCAAATAATAATTCCTTCCACCTTGAGCATAAGCCAAAAATCAAAAGGCAAATAAAGGTCAAGATCTCAAATCCATAATAATCTATGCATAGGGAATGAGACCTAATTCTAAATCCTAATCCAAGAATAATTCAAGAATTTCAAGGGCTAAGAATAATTCAAAAGTCCAAGGTATATGATAATCCAAGAAATCCAAGGTATATGTCCATCCTCAAGTATAACCACAAGAATTAAGAGAACTAAGCTTTTAGAGGCTTTAATCTTTTATTAATGTTTTGTGAACAAAATATGGTCCAAATGGACAAAAGAAAAAGAGCGGAAGCATAAACGATAACAATGATATGATATGATAAAAATAAAAGCGTAAAAGTAAAGAGATAGGGAGTGAGAAGGAAACATAAACAAAATTAGTACAATAATATGGTTAGTATAAGATACATAATAGTATTATCAACCTTCATGAAGCATAAATTGTCAAATTATGGAGAATACTCGACTAATCGCCCATAAGAATGAAAACATGGTCTCACACATTACCATGGGGAGGGCTCCAACTCAGATTAAATCAATGAGTATGCCAACTAACCCCCACGGGTCACAAAAGATCCAATTATTTCAAATTATACTACGGAGATTAGGAGAAACACATCTCACTTACAAAATTGACTTAGTTCTGAATTAGGGACAATTTAGCAATATGTTAAACAACCATAATCGGACTCATGTAGAAGCCACGACTATCTGAGTCCGGTCAATAATAATGTTTGTGCTAATGTATGCTAGAGAGACGATATATAGATCATCCTCCGAAAGCAATACAACACAAAAAAAAAATAGGTAACAATCTCATCTTCATCAAGAACTCAAAACAAATTCCAATGATATTGAAGATTTTCATTGATCAAAAGAAAAAAGAGAAGATGGGAGAAGGGAAACCAAATTGAATTACAACATTTGGATTCTTCCATCTTTAAGTTCCATCACTCTTCTTGGTGGATTAAGGCATTAAACCTATTAGTAATTCAAAGCACCTAAAATGAATCCAATGATCCACTTAAAGATAAATTTGAACTAATGAAGGTTTATCCAACCTCATCAACACCCAAAGTCCGTGGAATTTAAAGAGAAATTTGATCAACAAACATCAAATTTCAAGGCAAAATAAAAGGAAAGGAGAGAAGGAAGAAAAGGAGGCAAAACAGTCCCAAAACAAAGCCAAAAAAACACATTCTAGATTGTGTTAATCGATTAACCTCCTGGTGTTAATTGATTAACCCAGCAAAATAGCAATTCCAGAATGCAGGAACAGGTGTAATCGATTAATACTGGGAGGTTAATCGATTAAAACTATTAAAACAACAGAAAATCAATTTGAAAAATCATAAATCTTTGATCAATCATTTCTTCAAACACCTCATGATCAAGGATGAAATTATGCCCGGAAATTTAAGCAAAACAACAGTAAATAACACCAATAAAACACAATTTGCAAGATCAAAAGATCAAGCAACAAGAATAAACCATATATCATATTGTGGAAGATGGAACAAGAGTATTACCACTTCAAATATGAAAATGCTTCAAATCAACTTCTAGAAACACACTCCAAAGTCTTGATCTACAAAATTTGATGATGAAGAAGTGTTTGGATGAAGGTTTTAGCTCAAAGGTTGAAGAATCAACAAAATGAGACCTCTATTTATGGAATTTAGGCTTGGAAATTTTGGTGGTTTGGAATTTGATCCAGTCTTGGAATTTGAATTTTGGAGGCAAAATCAAAATCAAGTGGTGATTAATGAGGGTGTATGATCGAAATTAATTATGTTAAGATAGAGGAATTACAATGAGGTGATCTAAAATATTCTTATGATGAAACAAGTGAATTTTGGTGCCAAAATGCTGCAGAATTTGAATTTGGCTCATTTTCACAAAAAAACGCATTGGTTAATCAATTAACCATATAGTGTTAATCGATTAACACAGCAAAAATTATGAAAATTTGTTTTTCTTGTTGTGTTGTCTTGGCTCCGGCTCGATTCTTTTTACTTGTCAAAGAAAGCATAAAAATAAACACATGAACCTTAGAGTCTCTTGGAAAACTCTTGATCAAATGATTTTGAATTGTTTGCAGATCAACTTCGACTTCTTCAGATGAATTTTATTCGAGCAGAGGGACTGATATTCTTGATCTCAACATCTTCCTGAAAAAAGAGTTAGTAAAGAAAAGAAAACATACATATTTTTGGTATTTTGATTAGGGTCACTAAACATGAACAATCAAATAAAAGAAAACAAAGAAAACGCACAGGTGCTTGGTGAACTTGCTTATGATGCAAGATGAAAATGATATGTGGGATCTTAAGGGTAAAAATTAAGGTATTACAACACCTTTGTAATAATTTTCAAAGTGTAGATTCCTCAAGTGACCAATTTGTTAGTCTGGATACTTGAGAGGGCTAAGTTGTTTTCTAACACTTAGAGGTTGTAGTTTGTGGAGATTATTGGATTAAGTCCTTGTCTATGGAGAAATCATCTTAGTGGGTGGACTGGAGTAACTTTGTTAAAAGTGAACCAAGATAAAAATAATTATGTCTATTTATATTTATTACTCTTGTTAGCATTGTTTTTAATTCCGCATAAAAGTTCATAGTTGGTGAAACCCAATTCAAACCCCCATTTCTTGTGTTTCTCACTCCTTCAATTGGTATCAGAGCTCCATTTCTGTTATTGATGTTTATCAAACACTTAACCGTGTCAAATAAAGATCCAGATGAGTTTTGAGAAACATCTTGACGGTTTTTACTCCACCACCTGTTGTTCCAAGTCTCAAATACCCTCAGTCTTTATCTTATACCACTATTGGTGAAAATGTTGAGTGCTGGAAACATGAACTAGAAAGTTCTGTCTGAGAGTTGATACTGATTAATTGAATATGGTAGTGATAACTACATATCTTCCTCATATGAAGTTAGTGAAAGGTTGAAAGCAAATCTGAATGGTCAGTTGGAAAAGGATGAAAAGAATCATCAGAAAGCAAGAAGTTCCTTATTTACTGAAAGATAATTCTTATTGAGTTTGAGATGTTTTCAAAACTGGACTGCTAAGTCTATTTGAATTTATTAGGATAACTCATTAATAAATCCTTTTGGTCAAGGAAATAATTGCACTTGTTTTGATTCTGAAGTATGAAGACTTCAAGATGAAGGATATTGAAGAAGGTTAAAATCTTGTTGTCAAGTTTTCAAACCATGGTTGCAGAACTTAGAATTTTGAACTGAGGTTTTCTCTTTGACAAATCTTCTGAAGAAGACTATCATAAACTTATAAGTAACTACTTTTCAGTCACAAAAGGTCTGATCAACGTTTATCTAGAAGAATTGGTGAGTTTTTGATGATAAGACATGAAGATTAAGCTATAATAGTTTATTTCAGATGAGAGGAAATCTGTTATGCTTACATCTATCAGAAGATCAGAGGTTCTTCAGCTAGAGAAATCAAGAATTTCAAAGAAGATGAAGATAGTGTGTCACTCTGTCAAGAGTGACAAATCATCTCTTGAAGAAGAATCATTGTAAAAAATCAAAGGAACTACATGTTCTGCTGAGATTGATTCATGTTCACCTTAAACCAGGTAAGAATCTTTAATAAGCTAGAATAAAAGGCTAAAGGTAACACTTAATGATTATATGTTCTCAGAAGATGATAAAGATGAAGAACAAGTTATCTCAGCATTATTAGATGATGTTGGAATCTCTGATGAAGAAGATCCCTCCTAAAGATAAAGTGGTTTTTGTCTCTGATTCAGCAGAAACTATCTTTGTTGTTGAAGTTCTCAGTAGCTTAGTTAAAACTCTGGCCTTATCACCAGGATTATGAATGTTTACAAAATTAATGTACACTGACATATCTGAACCAATGAAATAACATGGTATGAAGTATTGATTCAGTTACGGTTAGTATTTACATAATAGACTTTGGTGAAAGATCTTAGCACAAGGATGAGTCCTTTTGTGTTCTCTTCTCTATAAGCGCAAGAGTGATTGTCTGAGAATGTTCAAGATACAGATATAAAAGAAGAGAACAGAATCTTAAAGAAGAAATTTCTAAATTCATGATATTTGAGATTATCATATCAAAGCATTTATAAGGAGTTGTAGCACACTAATATGAATAAATCTCTTTTCAGATCACTTCTAATGAATTATGACTAGAGTGCTCAAAGTCTATAATTACTTGGGGTTAAAGTACTTCTGCAAATAAATTAATTTGATGTCAAATTTGATGATAAGCTTGGTAGTTAAAATCTGGAAATTACCCTTTCAAATGCTGAAGGTAATAGAGTTGTTAAAGAAGTACAAGATGAAGAAATAAGAAGATGCTCTATCAGAAGTCGTCGCAGTGCTTACTCCTCTAAGAAAGCTCAGACATAAGTTTTTTCTCTCTAAAGTACTGATAATGGGTGATACGACTAAGCCAGTAAGAACAAGACTAAAACCCAATTCCTCTAAAGAAATATTTTGTGGTTTGATGTTCATAATGATATATGCATCTGTTAAGGAAGAGCATTTGATCAAATATTATATTCTAGTGAGGAAATAAGAATTCAACTAGTTCTCTCTGTATATGGCATATGGATTTCTAAATCTGGAGTTAGGCATTAGCTGATTGAATTAATTGACTTTTGGGGAAAAAGGTTATAGTGAGGACATAAGTGGTTGATCAAAAGCAGAAAGCTAAATGGATTACTCGTATCCCTCTGAGGATCTGGGTACAACAAACATCATGAGAGATGTTTCATTCATCAGAATGAGAAGACCAAAGAATCTAAGGATGTTCTAGCTTATCTTAGTATAAGATAATGAAGGCTCCAGTGCATCCTACTCAGGCTCTGAAGAAGGATGGTATCTTATGCATCTCATTCAAGATCTAACGGAAGAAAAGAATATTATGTGCAGATAGTTTCTAAAGAAGAATCTGCTCTAGTGGTCCAGCTAGAGACTTCATCAACAACGTCCTCAAATGAATAAGAAAATTGAGTGGTGATTCCGAAGAAGCGCGCACATCCTCAAGAAATAGAAAATAAGCTGAAAGTCTACCAGATAATTGAGTAACGTTTTCTAACTCTTACTTTTTAATTATCTAAGAATCTATTCTTGTATTCTAGGATTAAAACTTTGGGATTATGTTCACATAGGAACTATGTCTTAAAACCTATTGATACATTCTTTTCTTATGCCTATTATCCTTTTCAAATTCCTTGCTGAATATAGATTTATTATCATTCTTATATTGGAACTTTGTTCTATGTCCAGAATGAAAAGAAGTATCTCAGAATATATATTCCTCTAGAATAGAAAAATATGCTTCTAATGTTTGATCGTAGCATTCTACTTATGAGATGTGAAGCTTCAGACAAATGAAGTTCTCATGTATCTGAAGTATCAATGGTCAGAATACTCTATTAAGTTTATCTTTAACCATTGGAAATTGAAGAGTTTACTTCATTAACATGTTGTCATGAAAAGTGAAGAGTTTGTGATGTCATTGTAAGAAGGTTTTCTTTTGAAAACCACACTTAGTTCTCACGTCGCTTCGTGCTTTACATGACACCTTGGGAGTCGAGATTTTTCATGGGATTATATGATAAAACCTTTTTAACTCCCTCTTTGTTGAACCATTTTCTTCTTCTCTAATTAATCATAATCATTGCAAAATCTCTTACTAATACTCACTCACTTCACATCACGCAATTACGCTACAACTTCCCACACTGTTAATCTTTCAATCCTTACGCTCTCTTTACCCTAAAAATCCAATGTGTTTTCCCTTCTCTCTTTGAACAAATGACTGACTATATGTCCAGTAATCAACTTATGGCTATACAACAACAACAGTTGGGAAACCTTTAAGACGATGATACTCTTTAAATCACTTTAGCCCTCTCTATAGAATACTTGAATGTTATATCTGAGTTAATAGTAGACTTCAAGGATCTATCTGTTAATGGATTTAATCTCTCGAAAACACTTGAAACCCAATATTATAAGAGTTTCTTTGACCTTATAAAAGGGCCAACCTACCTGGAGCTTGTAAATGAATTTTGGGAGAATGCATATGTCTCAAATGACAACAAGATTCATTCAAACATTAAGGGAAATGTTAGATGCATAAGTGAAATTGGCATTGCTAGATTACTCCTTCATGACAACTCTGGTGTTCAGTGTTACAACCAGCATGCTAGGCTTATTGAATCCTCGATAAATTATGAAGAATTTATAGAAAAGATCACACCTATCATTTTCAAAAATGGAAAGGACTCGTCTTCAGCAACTAATCTCTTTGATAATATAAGGGTTTGGCACAAGATCATCGTTGGTTGCATCTATCACAGATTCTCATCCAAGTCTTCCAAACTTGTGGATTTAGGCACCAAGTTTATGTTGTTTCATTTTACTAGAGAAGACAAAATCAACCTGCCATCATGTCTTTTACTCTGTCTCTGTTCTTTTATCAAACTTGCTAAGAAAATTTCCAAAAATCCGAAAACATGGATTCCTTTTGGAAGATTAATCTCTGCTATTCTAACTGATTGCAACATTATAGAGATAACGAATCCTTGATCTGCACCAGAAATAATTTTTGGAAAACCTTTTCACGTCGGTATGTCCTTAATTACAAATGTGATTGGGGCATCTGAAAGACAGATTTTGGAAAATAGTTCAGGCAGAAAGAGAAAGAAAAAAAGTTGTAATGACTGTTGTGTCTAAAGAAAAGGAGAAAGAAGCTATTAGAACAGTTGCCACTAAAAAAGACTCTGCAGAAACCTCTAGGGGTCATACATTTAACTCTAATACTGGTCTTCTTCCGCAATTGATGAACATCTTAAAAGATATTCAGGAAGAACAAAAGCTACTAAGAATCAGACTTGAGAAGCAAGAAGAATTCAACAAAAATATTCAGAACTTGCTCACTCAGCTCATATAAAAAACATCTACCTCCCTACTTTAGGCACATTAGGGTTACCCCATTTTTGTATTAATGGTTTAATAGTTGAATGAATTTTTCTCTTTCCTTATTTTAATATTCACGTTTTCTTTTACTATCTCTTTAATTTCTCTCTTTTTTTGTTAGTTTGAAATTATCTTTTGAGTTTTCCTTAGAAAAACTAACTTCACATCTGAAACTTCTCAAATAGAAATTAGGAGAAGCTTACAAACCTCTTCTCTAAGATTATTTGACATAGGGGGAGCTTACAAACCTCAGACCCTGAAATTTTTTGGTTGTGTTAGTATTTTTATTAGTTAATATTTGTACTGATGTGCTTTATGTGTACTCTTCTCTTACTGATATATAACGTTTTTTGTCTTTAATCTTTACTAGTATTTTTGTCAAAAAAAAATTGAATTTGTTTTACCATTTTTATTTCTGAAAAAAGTGGAGAAATTGAAATGATTTTGATATACCTGTTCCAAGATTCTTGATCCCAAATACATATTTCAATATGATATGATTTGACCACTAACCCTTGTTTAATAATTGATCAGAAACTTTGTAAAAGTCCACTATATGTTAGAACAGGTTATCAGAATATATGTTCAAGAAATTAGAAGTAAGCTCTAAATGATTTTGCTATGATACATACATTTGATCTGATACATTACATTACTCAATGAAAAAAATGGCTTTGACCGCTTATTAATCAGAAGCAAAAGAACAATCTGAAAGAACGTCTATGAGTTCTATGATAAATTTGGCTTGTCAAAAGTTGAGAACTTTCTGAAAGCATGGTAGCTAGACTCCAGTACTTCAAAGATTGTGGGCCTTATGGATAATCTAAATGGTCATTCAGAAAATGTTTAAGTTGTGAACTTGCTAATGAAAAATTGATTTCTGCACCTTTTGGTGATTTGTCCTAAAATATTAAAAGAACATACCTCTGATACATGATGTGAAGCATTATGTAGATTACAAACCAGGTTCTGAGATGAAGACCAGTCAATTCTAGTCAGAATCTTATGAGACGTCTCTGAGAAGTATTCCTTCTTTGTTCATATGCTATGTACTTCAAAATTATTTTGTAAGTCTTGGGATCAGGGGGAAACTCTGAACAAGCATAAATAAATTTTGAAAAGCAACAGAATCAGGGGGAGTTGGTTAGCTTAACTCTGATTATGTAGTTTTATGATGATCACCCTGTACGAATTGCTCTATTAAAATACATTATTTGTCATCATCAAAAAGGGGGAGATTGTTAGAACAAGATTGGTTATGCATTTGGCCTTAAGTTTTGATGATAACTGCACATGTTATCTCATAGAACAATTTGGTACTTTATGGTTTCTGTCTAGTGTGTAGCTATTGCTAAATTGGATCTGAATCTAATTGAAAGGCGTGTGACGTCACCAGACTCTGATCTAGACACTCTGGAACAATAAATATGTTGTGTATAAGTTAAAGTCAATATTCAGGAAGAATATTAGTGAAACGGTTATGAAGAACGTTTGTACTAAAGCTTATGATTGAAACTTTGTTTTCAAGCCTTGAAGGCTTTCTAAAAGATGTGCTTCTATAGCTATAAGTTCTGAAGTTTCTGAAGACAAGGTTCTGTTGAACGAAGTTATAAAGATTCTAAAGATATCATTTCTGAAGATCAAGTTCTGAAGACAAGGTTCTGTTGAATGAAGTTATAAAGACAAATATGTGCTCAACATATTCTGAAGATTCTAAGGATGAGGTTCTGCTGAACAAGTTATGAAGTCTCTGAAGACATCACTTTTAAAGAACAAGTGTTAAAGACTCTTAAGTCAATTCTGCTGAACAAAGATCTGAGATTCTAAAGACTTAGGTTCTGAAGTTACAAGTATTGATCTCTATATATGATTCATCAAATACACATTTGAAGCCTCTGAAGATTAGAATACAGAAGAATGGTTTGCGTGTTTCAATGAATATAGTAGTACAAAGTAGTTTGTGACCCCTCCCCAGATTAGGTGGCACAAGGACAAGTTTATGTATTATGATGTGACCATTTCTGTAAGTGAACGTTAGGACATTATAGTTGGAATGTGTTTCCTATTATACCCTCCAATGGATTTATTCTCAAGCTCTACTTATTGAAGATGTGAATACTTGAAGAAAGTTTTATGCGTGTTGCTTACAAGTTGTTGAAGCTGTGAAAGTGCCGAGCACAATGCTGTTGTTGTAGCTACTGCTGCGAGTCAAGTAAAAATACTAAATGTCAAAGCGCAAAATGCTGCAAGAGCAGAAAAGAAAATCAAGAGAGACTAAGTTGTTAGTCCGGATACTTGAGAGGGTTAAGTTGTTTCTAACACTTAGAGGTTGTAATCTGTTGAGATTATTGGATTAAGTCATTGTCTAAGCCTAAATCACCTTGGTAGGTGGAATATAGAAAATTTGTTAACAGTGAACCAGGATAAAAATGATCATGTCTGCTTATTTTTATTTCTCTTGTTAGAACTGTTTTTAACTCCACACAAAAGTTCATAGTTGGTGAAACTTAATGCAAACCCCTATTTCTTGTGTTTTTCACCTCTTCACACTACTTGCTTTTTCATTGGGTCAAACAACTTGTACCCACCAGTAGAATGATATCCTATTAGGATCATTTAATTTGACTTGTCATCAAGTTTTAACTGATCATGCATATGTCTATGTGATATAAATCCAAATACTTTTAGATGAATTAAACTAGGCTTGACATCGGACCAACGTTCTTTTGGCATGATTCCTTCTAGCTTTTTCTTCAGACATCTTTTCAAAATATATGTTGCATTCGAAACAGCTTCTCCCCATAATTCTTTTGGTAGATGTTTGTCTTTCAACATACTTCTCCCATATTCATGATGGTTCTTTTCTTCCTTTCAACAGTTCCATTTTGTTGTGGAGTGTATGGTTGCACCACCCCATGCATAATATATTCTTTCTCACATAATGTGTCGAATTCTTTTGACGCATATTCTCCACCACCATCAGTCCTTAGAATCTTAAGTTTTCGACCACTTTGTCTTTCGGCCATAAATTTAAACTTGGCAGATACCTCAATCACTTCACTTTTATTCTATATCAAGCAAGTCCATAATTTTTCGATTAAAATCATATATGAATATGACAAAGTATTTGTTACCTTCAATCAAATCCACCTGGATAGGACACACACATCAGAGTATCTAATTTCAAGAATTGCCTTTGACTTGCTTCCTGCATCCTTGCTAAAGTTGTTCTTGTGTTGCTTTTCCTACACATATTCCTCACACACTTCATTTTGAATGTCAATTTATGGTAACCATGAAACCATATTTCTTCTTTTCAGATCTGTGATGTCTTTGAAGTTGAGATGGCCAAGTCTATAATGTCATATCTATTCATCCCTGCTAGTTGTAATTGCAAGCCACTTGTGCTCCATCACATTAAATCCAATCTTAAAAGTTCAATTCTTAGACATTAGAGCCTTCAAAATTAACCTTTCACCAAAGTTGAGAACTCTCATCATACTATCTTCAATCGACACTTTGTAATTCTTTTCGACCAACTGCCATATGTTGAACAAATTACTTTTCATGTTTGGTATATACAGTACATTGAAAATTACTGACCTTTTGCCATCTTTCCTCATAATCATAACATCATTAATACCTTCAGCTGCTAAAGTATTTTCATTTACAAATTTCACCATGTCCTTTATCGAGGGTTTTATTTTGACAAACTAATCTTTCCTACCAATCATGTGTGATGAGCATCTTGAGTTCAAGTATCACTGGTTCTTGAATCTTTCTTTATCTCTTGTTGTGACCATGAGCAACACCTCTTCTTCTTCATGTTTTGCAAGCTTTGCATCATTTTATTGATTTTTTAGGACAATCACTATAGTAGTGACCATACTTCTGACAATTGAAGCACTAAATGTGAGTTTTGTTAGGTTTTCGTCCATGGGCTCTTCTTCTACCTACAACACCACCTCTGTGGTTGCTTTAGTATGAGGGTCTTATTTGATTTGATGAATTTCCTTCTTGATAGTTTCTTCTACTAATCGAATTTTTGTAGCCCCCTCTACCTTTGTTGTTGAACCATTTTCCTTTGCCTTTCTTTTCTCTTGCCGATTGTGCCTACAAAGTCATATCACTCTTCAACTTGCTTGCAGCTCTTTCAGTCATTCTTTGTTCATGAGATTCAAGAGTCCTTTAAAGCTCTTCCTTTGTCAATATTGATAAGTATTTCGATTCTTCTATGACTATTATCACATGATCGAATTTCGGAGTCAATGACCTCAAGATCTTTGCAACAACTGATCTTGATGTCAACACTTCTTCGTATACCTTGATTTGATTCACCGGTTTCGTAACCCTGGTGAAGAAATCAGTTATTCTTTCTCTTTTTATTCCATCTGAAACAATTCATACGTTCTTTTGTGACTTTGTAACCTCACTTATTTCACCTTCTCAGCGCCTCCAAACGATTTCTCCAAAATTTCCCATGCTTCTTTTGCTGATTCAACATCACTCAGCTTTTCAAAATTGTTTGGATCAACACGTTAACAAATTGTAAAGATAGCTTCATAATCTTTCTTCTTCAATTTTGTATATGCAGTCTTTTCTTCATTTGTCGTGTTTTCTGCAAGTGGTGTTACTATTTCCTTCACAAGATCCCACATGTGTTGATAACAGAAGATAATCTTCATCTGCTTACACCAATTATCATAATTCTTACCATTCATAATTGGAAGACTTGCTGGAAAATGCACGTTCGGATGATTCGTCATGCTATGCTTCCCAAGAATCACACAGGCAGTACTCTAGATACCAGATGTTGGAATTACACCCAAAACTTGGAGAATTCTGAATCAATCTTGACGAACAATAATCAATTCTTCCGATTGATTTCGTCTTTTGTTCTTTACTCTTTACTCGAGTGAATCAACTACACCTTAGTTGCAAGATGATTCTACTGCGCGATGAATAAGGGAAGAAAATAGAAATTAGGGTTTGAGAGAAAAGGGGAAGAAGAAGAATATTTCTGCAGAGTTTCTCTCTGCCTTCAAAACTGAAGTTTATTTTATCTTTTCTCTATACAACTCCATTATTACAATAATATGGTACCTCCTTATTTATAGACTGAGATTGCTTGCACAACAAACAATCTTCAACATAACTAACTTAAGTAAAAACTCAAAATAAAGGTAAGTCTAATTTACTGTCAAGATACATTATTTCAACATTTTGACAACTATACAATTTCTACACACAAAACATTTCAACAACAACAGACTCTGTTGAACTAGTGTTTTGACATAAAGAATTTGATTGTACCTGATCAGAGAGATCGCTGGGCTGACACGCGCCTAAGCTGTCGAACTGTAGACTTGACGAACAGAGGGGGGTGTACCTGAAACACACTTTGATGCCAAAGTAAGTGATGGGCAGAGCGATTACAAGTACAGAGAAAATGAGTGAGAATTGATTATATGACCCTTTAGTGGAAGAGGGTATTTATAATGAGCCCCCGGCGCAGGGCCAACGATTACCATGCGTTGGGTTGGGCTGCCAGGCCCAATGTTGGTAACTGTTAGAGCTGACGTGGCATCGTGAAGACCAGCATGTGGTCTTCGCCCTAGTGTAACTGTTTCGTGCTATCTGGGAGGTGGAGGACTGAATCATCAGAGTACGGGTAGTTACTTGATGACGTGTCCCCGCGTAGGGGACACGTAGAGAACGTGGGGGAGGCCTGAGGAGCTTCCCGAGCTGGCTGGCTCTGCCCGGCCATGGGGCAGAAGAAGGCTGGTCGTACAACTATGAAGGTCCTGCCCGACGGCTGCTGGTCTGTGTCTGACAGGAGAAGGTGTTCTGGCCGACGAACCTTCTACTGGTGGTCGATGAGGTCTTATTAGGCCTTTCGACCAGGTGGGGTTTGGGCCTGTCTGATGATGGGCCAGGAATCGGCCCAGTCCAGAACAGTAGCCCCCTAAGTTGCTGCTCACGGTCAAGCGAGCTGCGATTTAAGGTGCGAAAAGAGTCGGGATTGTCGCTACATCGGGAAGGTTGCGGCCATGATTTACGGGGATCCTACGGTCGAGGATGGGAATCTGAAGAGACGCAGGGACGACGGAGGGTTGCCACGTGTCCTCCTACGGGGGCTAGGTACTTGATTGCATAAAGACGCTTCGTTTCCCGTGCTAAGAGTATATATATACGCGGATCCAGGTCGTCCTTTTGTTCATTCGTTTCTTTTGTTGCTGCTCGACATCTTGAGATATCTGTCTGACGCCTTCAATTTTTTTGTTCGACCTCCACAGTCTCTCTGCTCGACGCGATAGACTTTTTGCCACCGCAACACGTAAGTTCCTATCCTCCCTTCTGGTGCTTTTTAGTGTTTTTGGTGGCATTTTCGGCGGCTCCGCTGGGGCGCCGAGGTGACTGTGGGCTTTTCCGACAAATACGTTGGAGGGTCCTTCAAAATCAGGGTTATGAATGAATGTCCTCGGCCCTTGTGATGAGTGTTCTAGGGACAATTGATAAAACTTTGAACGTCCTGATGGTAGTTGACGAATACACCAAGACGAGGCCCTTTCACTTGAATTGCGGTGGAAGGGTGGATTTGATTTGGCTGTCGAACTCACCAAGTTCCTCTGCTTTTCAGGTAAATGGCCGACCATGATGAAGAGGAGGTGTAATGGTATCTGTCCGATGACGAAGATAGTCGTCAAGACGAGACCGTCGCAGACCCCCCAGACAGACCGGTAGAAGAGTGGGTTGGGGATGAGCCGCTAAACTATATGTCGCGGTTTGTCCTTGATGACTCCGATGCTTTTTCTATGATTGAAGATATGGAGGTCGGGGTTCCCCTCCAGTTTCGAGCTTGTCGGCCCCGGGAGCTGGATCGAATATGCTCGCGGTACGGCAGGGTCGGTTCCCCATGTACGAGTTTGCCTTTAAGGAGGCGGGGATGCGCATGCCATTCACGGGATTCCAACAGAGCGTGTTCGACCACTTGATGTTGGCGCCGTCTCAATTACATCCGAACTCCCTGGCCTTTCTCTGAGCATTTGAAATCGTTTGTCGTTACCTCGAACTCGGGGCCACCATCCTGTTGTTCTTCTGTGTCTTTCACCTGCAGCAGCAGACAGTGTCTAGTCGGCATAACTGGGTCTCCTTGAAGCAACCGACCAAGCTCTTTCAAGCGTATACCGATTCAGTCGAGGGTTCAAGGACAGATGGTTTGTGGTCATGCCGGTGACAGACAAGGCTTATGACACCATATTCCGAAGAAAGGTCATTGTTGTGGATGGCCAACCTGAGGATAGTTATGAGTCCAACTTCCCCCTAGAGTGGATGGAGCCGCATTTCCGCTCGAGCACCGATAGCTTCATCTACTGGCCCAATCTCCTAGGTGACGAGGATAGCTTGGCCTTTAGAAAGTTGGTCGACTTCGTCGGACGTCTTCCCCCTCGGAAGTGTGTGTCTCACGACGGGGAGTATATTCATGATGCTAACGAGGAGATACTGACGGAGACCCGATGTATCAATACAAAAGCTCTGCTCGAGTGTCGGACAGAGGCGGAGGCTCACCGCCTCTTTGGTAGTGGGCATCTCCTCGGCTAGCTTTTATTATTCATTGTTGAATTTTTGTGCTAACTGTTTTCTGGTGTTCTTCTTGCAGGCGCAATGGGTTCAGTGGAGGAGCGCGTGACCAAGCTGCTAAGAAGGGGTGCCCGACGTCCTCAAGGGAGGGTAGCTGTTGTTTAGAGGGAGGTGTCCATTGGGTCCGCAGGAATAATTTCTTCCCCGCAGGGCAGCGGCTCCCCAGCATAACCGCCTGCCCCCAAGAGGCGGTGGGAGGTTGAGGTGCCTGCGATTGATCTAACTGACGGGTCCCCGGAGTGGGGTTTCGTTCTTCCCCCCTGTTGTCTCCGGCCGAATTTCTTTTCGAGGGGGAATGGTCCTGTGGTGGCTCCAGAGGAGGTGAAGAGCATCCTGGCTGTGGGCAAGGAGGCTTAGAGAAGGATGTTGTCCGAGGATCTGGCCGTGGTGGTGAGGGCTTTTGAGACGGCCCTTGTGCTGAACGAGGAGGGGTGCTCCTGGAATGATTTGGCCACTGCTAGGAGCGAGTTGGTGGTGTCTGAGGAGGTCCGGTCCAAGCTGGTGACCAACCAGAAGGAGTACCAAAAGCATAATAAGGTTCATCGGGAGCGTATCAGGGAGTTGGAGAAGATGTTGAAGCAAGGGGAGGACGAATTGGCAGGAGTTAGGGATCGTGCTACGGAGCTCGAGGGTATGGTCACCCCTGTCAAGGAGGAGTCGGAGGAGGAGCGGTTAATGGTGTCTCGGCGGGAGCTGGTGGAGAGGATCTGTCAGCTGGAGGAGGACTGCTTAGGGGCCGTCGAGGTGGGCTTCAAGAGTGCTGTCGACCAACTTCGGCTCGTCAACTCCGGTTTTGACTTGATGACTGAAGGGATTGGCCCCTACCATCAGATCCAAGATGGTTGTATCATTACGCCCGACGGCTCGGAGAACGAGGAAGAGGATCACATTGTCAGAGATGAGGAGGACCACCTAGACTAGGAGATGGCGGCATGCGTGCCCCTTTTTGTTTTATCGGCCTGCGTGTCAAACATTCTTCGGCCTACGTGCCCTGCTTTTGTTATTCCGATTGTCATTTGGGCTGCGAGCCCTTTATTGTAATCTTTTGACTATTTGGGATGGTGCCCGTTTTATAGAATTTGATTGTTTTTCTAAGTGCTTATGTGTGTTCGTCTATTTATTTACGTATGCTTGATCGCATGTTTTTACACGCTTTTTTACATGTTTAATACATTGTTGGGAGTGGTAGCTCGACATTTCTTATTGTGCCCGATAATGTAGGGAACTGGTCGGGTGACCGGTGTGGTTACCTGGTCGGTAACGAAGATGGACCACGGTCGGGGACCTATCCCCACGGCGTGAACGTCCCATCGCGAGCTGGGTGTTCTGCCAATCTTGGTACTGCGACGGTGACTCTCGGTCGAGGGGTGTTCGTCGAACAGAGCGACATGTCCCCACACACAAAGGGCAGATGCTTATTATCTCGTTGATTCGGGGAGACGCGATTGTATCATGTCGCGCTCCCGTGGTCGCGAGGCGTGTTGTCCTGGGCAGTGTTTTAACTGTAGTATTTTTTCATCTTCTCGGCATTCCATGATCGAGCTATCGTGTCCCCGTGTAAGTTTTCAAGGTATTAGGCCATGTGCGTCGTCTTGTCCCGGACACGGTAGAGGCCTTCCAAGTTAGCGGCGAGCTTGCCCTCGCGCGAGTCCTTCTGGTTTCTCCGTAAGACCAGATCGTCGATCTGGAATTCGCGCTTTATGACCCTGCAATCGTGGCGGAGGGCAGTTTTCTATTTCAGTGCGGCTTCCCGGAGAGATGCCCCTGAGCGTATTTCCTCGACTAGGTCGAGCTCATCTCTGAGGGCCTCGTCGTTGGCCTACTCCTCAAGGGGGGATTCAGTTCTTCTAGAGGGTTCTCGTATTTCGATCAGGATTACTGCCTCAGTCCCGTACGTCAGCCAGAAGGGCGTTTCCCCGGTGGTCGAGTGGGGTGTTGTTATGTATGCCCAGAGCATGTTGTGGAGCTCCTTGACCCACCTCTTCTTGGCGTCCCCGAGTCAGCGTTTCAGGCCTTGCAGAATGACTTTGTCTGCGGCCTCCGCCTGGCCATTCATTTGCGGGTGTTCGACTGACATGAAGTGATGCTTCGTCCCGAGCTTGGTTACAAAGTCTCGAAAGTTTTTGTTAGTGAACGGCATACCGTTGTCGGTCACAATGGCCATGGGCACGCTGAACCTGGCGAGGATGTTCCTCTTATAGAAGTGGAGTATATTGTGTGTCGTGATCTTGGCGAGGGCCTCCGCCTCGATCCATTTTGTGAAGTAGTAGACGCCGACTATCAGGTATTTGTTCTGATATGAGCCTAAGGTGAATGGGCCGAGGATATCGATCCCCCACAAGGCGAACAACCATGGGGAGGAGAGGGGCTTCAGCTCGCTCGGGGGGCGAGGTGCATGTCCCCGTGCCGCTGGCACCTGTCGCACTTCTTCACGTGTTCCTTCACATCTTCCTGCATCGTCGGTCAGTAGTATCCATCCCTCAAGGCCTTCCTCGCCAAGGACCGTCCTCCTAGGCGATGTGTGTTGATGCCCTCGTGGACTTCTTGTAGGATGGTCGGGGCTTGGTTCTTGTCAATGCATTTGAGGAGAGGGATCGAGAAGCCTCTTCGGTACAGCCTGCTCTCGAGCAGTACGTAAGAGAATGCTCGACGTTTGACCGTATTGGCTTCCTTAGCATTGTCGGGGAGGCGTCCTGTGCTAAGGTAAGCGTGTATCGGGGCCATCCAGCAGTCGATGTCCCCGATGGCGTTGACTTCGAGTAGTGTTTTCGCCCTCTCCGTACTCGGTTGCACGAGGATCTCCTGAACGAAGGATTTGTTCCCGCCTTTCTTCTTGATGCTCGCTAACTTTGAGAAGACGTATGCTGGTGTGTTTCGCTCACGGGGGACATGTTGTACTTTGGAGGATTCGAAACTTTTCATGCGTTCCCTTATGAGGGCCAAGTATTCAGCCAAGTTGTCATTCTTCGCTTGGTACTCGCCCCTGACTTGGGATGCAACTAATTGGGATTCCGTGAAGATTTTTATCTCCTTGGCTCCGAGGTCTTCTTCCAGACGGAGTCCGACCAAGAATACTTCATACTCGGCTTGATTGTTCGTCGTCATAAAGGCTAGGGTTAGGGAGACTTCCATAACCGTGCCTTCCTCGTTTTCCAAGAGGATGCCCGCGCCGCTTCCCGAGGGCCTTGAAGTGCCATCGATGAAGATGGTCCACTTGTGGGCTCTGGGGGTTGGCTCCGTGGTGGGGGTTATCTCGGCGACGAAATCGGCCAGCACTTAGGCCTTGAGCGCTTTTCTGCCTTTGTAGGTGATGTCAAACTCGGAGAGTTATAGCGACCACTTTAGTATGCGCCCCGCCATGTCGGGTCTGTCGAGCAACTGTTTGATCGAATGCTCGGTTCTGACTACGATGGTATGGGCCAGGAAGTAGTGTCGGAGTCTCCTGGCCACGTTGATGAGGGCTAAGGCGATTTTTTCGATCTGCTGATACCTCACTTCAGGTCCGTGGAGGGCCTTGCTCGTGAAGTAGATCGGTTTCTGCCCATCGGATGTTTTCCGAATTAGTACGACAATCACGGTCTCGTTTGAGACAGCCAGGTAAAGGTAGAGGGTCTCCCCGACTTCAGGCCTCATCAGAACAGGTGGCTCCGACATGACGTGTTTGAGGTGTGCGAAGGCCTGCTCGCATTCCTCTGTCCATTCGAACGCGGCTTCCTTTCTTAGCAGTTTGAAGAATGGGAGGGCGTGTTGCACAGACTTCGTGACGAAGCGGGACAACTACGCGAGCATCCCGTTGAGGGACTGTATTGACTTCTTCGTGCTTGGTGTCTCTATTTCGGAGAAGGTCCGACACTTGTTCGGATTTGCCTCGATCCCCCGTTCGGTCAGGTAAAACCCGAAGAACTTCCCAGCGCGTACGCCGAAGGTGCACTTCTCCGGGTTAAATTGCATCCTGCACTTCCTCGATGTCTCGAAGACTTTCCTGAGGTGGGCCATGTGGTTGACCTCGGTGCGGGATTTGACGATCATGTCGTTCATGTAGACTTCGAGCATGTCGCATATCTCTTCTTGGAAGACTTTGTTCATCATCTGTTGGTAGGTGGCGTCGGAGTTCTACAGGCCGAAGGGCATTACGTTGTAGTAATAGTTTCCCGACTCGGTCATGAATGTCGTGCTCTATTTTTCGACCTCGACCATGGGGATTTGGTTGTATCCCGAGTAGGCGTCCATGAAGGACAGCAGTTTGAAACCCGTCGAGTTGTCGACGAGCTTGTTGATGTTAGGGAGGGGGTAGGCATCCTTGGGACATTCCCGGTTGAGATCGGTGTAATCAACGCACACTCTCCATTTTCATTAGATTTTTTCACAAGTACAATGTTGGACAGTTAGGTTGAATACCGGGCTTTCGAAATAAAAGTTGCCTCTAGGAGGTCTTTTACAGCTTTTTCAGTCGTGGCTGACTTTTCGGAGGACTGTCTATGTCTATGTTGTACTATAGCCTTTGTGGTTGAATTGATGAAGAGCTGGTGGTAGGCGATCTCGGGGTCAAGGTCAGGCATCTCGGCGGTGCTCCAGGCGAAGAGGTTGGCGTTCTCACAGAGGCAGGTCTTCAGTTGCTTCCTCGCTAGTTCAGGTAGTCCTGCTCCGATCTTCACGCTCCTGGTCGTGTCTTCGCCTAGGATCACTATCTCGAAGTCCCCGTCCGGGATGGGGCGCGTTGGGTGGATGGCATGCCCGTTGATCTTCGGAGGAGCTTGATCGTCCTCGTCCTCGTGGTCCGGGTTGTCGGGGAAGTGACAGTCGAGCTCCACAACGTCGATGTGGTCCGTCTGTTCTTCGGGACGGGTGAAGGCTTGGTCTCTTTGGTCGGGGGACCGATCATACTAAGGCTCTTCATTGCTTCTTTGAAACACCTCCGGGCGGCTTCTATGTCCCCGTTGAGGGTGACAATGGCTCCCAGCCTCGTATAGTACTTCATCTTTAGGTGGACAGTTGATGGAACCGTGGTGAGCTCGGCCAACATTGTCCTGCCAAGGATGTACTTGTACAAAGACGGGAATTCGACGAACAGGAAGCGGACATTGATTTCCCTGACCGTTTTTTATGCCGCGAAAGTGACCTCGAGCTCCACATATCCCCATGGTCTTGTCGTCGTCTCGTTGAACCCCTGGAGGTCGGAGCCAACGTAGGGGATCAGGTTGGTCTCGTCGAGCTGTAGCATCGAGAACAGGTGAGTATACATGATACCCATCGAACTTCCTCCGTCGACCAGAATGCGGCGGACATCGAAGTTTGCCATCTATGCCTGGATCAGTAGGGGGATGGCCGAGTTGGGGCTCCTCCGAGAAGCTCTTTGAGGTAGTACGTGATCGGGTTGGATAGGTCGTGGAATTTGTCGAGCGTGCTCATTTTTCCGGAGCTGTTGTTCATCAGCTCGTCAAACTTCCTTTTCAATGAACCCACGAAGAGCTTGTTCGGGGCCCCCACCTAAGATGACCATCGCCCTAGGGAAGTATTCCCACGGACTGAGGGGGCACACTGGTTCCTCGGGCAGCTGATGCCCAGCAGGGAGGCCGTGTTTTCTTAGTGAAAACCAATATTTGGGTCGACTAACGTTGAGGGCCACCTGTAGCCCAGATTCATTGTCGAGAGGGGGGGTGTCTTTGACTCTTTTGGCTTCGGGAGCCTCTTGTCGGGGGGCATATCCTACCGTGGTCTACCTCTTCAAGTGTCCATCCTTGATGATTATTTCGATTGCGTCCTTCAGGTGGATGCAATCCTCTGTCACGTGCCCGTGGCCCCGGTGGAAGCGACAATATTTGTATTTGTCCACGTTGGCCTTAGGGGGTGCCGGTTTGGGAAAACGGACACCTCCTCGGACAAACTCTGAGTTGGCGCACTCAGCCAGTATGCGCTCGCGGGAAGCGACTAGGGCGGTGTATTCGGTGAAGCAGCCTGCTGGGCCCCTCTACTCACGGGGCTCTCGGGGACGATCGTTTCACAGTCTATCTCCCCCATGCCAGAGGGCTGACGCTCCTTCTTCTCGGGACCTGCGGGGGGTTTCGCGGTTGCGGGACTCCCCGGCAGCATTAGCGGCCTCGGTTTCCTTGTATCGGATGTGGTGTCGGGCTTTCTCGAGGAAGCCTTGCAGGGTGTTCGGTCGGTGGATCGCCACAGCCTCGTAGAATTTGGAGCCGCGACGTAGGCCCTGCTCCATAAGGTAGCGTTTCATATCGTCCAAGGTCGTCACCTGGACGGCCTCCCTCGTGAACCTCTCAACGTAGTTTCTGAGTGGTTCGTCCGGGGCCTGGATGATTTCCCCCAGGGCGGCCTCCGTCTTCGGATGTTGTCACGATGCCGTGAAATGCTGTGAAAAAAGATCCTTCAAGACTCTCCATGACGTGACAGACTCAGGTTCCAGGCTTTTGTACCAAGCCATGGCCCCTTTCTTCAGCGTTGTCGAGAAGAGCCTGCACTTGATGGCTCCCCGAACGTTCTTGTAGTCGAGCACGACCTTGATGTCTTCTAGGTGGTCATTCGTGGTACCATCGTACGTGGAGAGTACGGGTGGTTTCTCCATCCCATGGGGGATGGGGGTTACCATAATTTCCCGCGACATGGGGGTCCTATAGTCGTCTTCATCACTGCGGACAGGGGAGCGTGAAGGCGACGGGTTGTGTCGAGGGGGTTGGTTACATCCCCTCGGCCTTTTAACTGGGGCTTCCGGTCTGTTCGTTATTGGCTCCGAGGAACGCCTCTCCTTCCGGGGAGGTGACCTGGCGCGTTTCTTGGAGGCCACAGGTTGGGGACTCCCTAGTTGTGGTTGGCGCTCCCGGGGACGGGGAGAGGGGCTCCGGGAGTCTCCGCGTTGATTTCTCCGCGGAGGAGAGCGGGATGAGGTATCGTGCTCTTGCGCGCTGATGTGCTCATTTTGCTGAAACAGCATCAGGTTTGTTTGGTTGATGGCTGCGAAGAAGGCAATCATCGTTGGGTCCGCTCCCGCTGGCGTAGGAACGAGCTGGAAGACAGCCAGGCTCCTTGCCCGAGGTGCGACGTGATGGGCCGCGTCCTCGGACGAGGGAGAGGCGGTCTGGCCATCCCTAGTGTCGCCCTCGCGGGCGTGGGATGTCCCTGCCTGGTCGTCGTCGTTGGTGATCGGGGCGAGGGCGAAATTGTGGACAGCATCGTCGTAAGGTGGACTAGTCATGATCTCGGGATTTGAAATTGGAAGCTTTGGTTCTTCTGCTCGGAGGAACGAGGAAGCTTAGTTTCCCACAGACAGCGCCATTGATCGTACCTGATCAAAGAGATCGCTGGGCTGCCACGTGTCTGAGCTGTCGAACGGTAGACTTGACTGACAGATGGGGGTGTACCTGAAACACACTCTGATGTCAAAGTAAGTGACAGACAGAGCGATTACAAGTAGAGAGAAAAGGAGTGAGAATTGATTACCTGACCCTCTAGTGGAAGAAGGTATTTATAATGAGCCTCGGCGCAGGGCCAACGGTTACCATGCATTGGGTTGGACTGTCAGGCCCAACGTTGGTAACTGTTAGGGCTGACGTGACGTCGTGAAGACCAGCATGTGGTCTTCGCCCTAGTGTAACTGTTTCGTGCTATCTGGGAGGTGGAAGACCGAATCATCAGGACACGGGTAGTTACTTAGTGACGTGTTCCCGCGTAGGGGGACACGTAGAGAACGTGGGGGAGGCCTGAGGAGCTTCCCGGGCTGGCTGGACTCTGCCCGGCCATGGGGCAGAAGAAGGCTGGTCGGACAGTGTCGCTACTGCGAAAATCGGCGCCGGCTGACAGAAGAGTCGCTACCGTGCGTTATTTATCCCTCAGAGCGGGAAAGGAAACGCTCGAAGTAAACCTCGCAAAAAACAGGGAAAGGTATGGTCATCGCAACCAAAACCTGGGTTCGGGAGTCGGTTACGCAAGGGGAAGGTATTAGCACCCCTCACGTCTGTCGTACTCGACGGGATCCACGCTTGCTTGGGTTGTCTAAAGGATGCAAAACAATCTATCTACGGCTGCTAAATCTAAACGGAAGGGAATTGACTCGATAGAGCGTCGCACTCTATGCCTACGTATTCTCAAGAGAGAAAGTCAGAGTTAACGTAGTTCGGGACTACAGGGAAAATTGGCTCGCCAAGACCTCGCGTCTTGTGCCTACGTACTTCCACCGCATGGAAGATCAGAGCTTTACGTAGTTCAGACTAACTACGGCTAAACAAAACATTCTCATACAGCAGTGAGAAAAACAACTGGTTTCACAGGGTCGGGAACCTATGGGCAAAACTACGGCTTGGTCTCAAATGCACTCGGGCAAGAGAGAAAAAGGGTTACAATTAGTCGTCAGCGGGAAGGTCTCGATCGCACAGCCGCGAGAGAACAACAAAGTCAGTCGTTAGTGTGCTCGCTAGGATATCGCATCCTATGCCTACATATCCCCGTCTGGTACGAGGAATCAGAGCAGCTGTAGTTCGGCTACTTCGGGACCACAGCTCAAATCTCGTTTTATTAATCTCTGAAAAGTGATTACAATGAGTGAATACTGAAAATAAATCTCCTAAGAAATACTATCTTATCCTACCCTGAAAAATCGAATGAAAAAGAGCCCCCTAACAAATGGGCTTCTAAAACTATCTCTAAAAAGAAAATAAATCCTAAAAAATATTACATCTAATATTTTTTGCTTTTTTCCAACTATTTTCTTCTTTTTCTTTTCAAAATATATTCTATTATTTTTCTATTTTTCAATATATTTTTCTCCATATTTTTCACTATTTTTTCATATTTTTTCAATATATTTCTCCTCTTATTTTCAACAATATTTCTTTTTCTTCTTTTTTTTCAAATATACTTTTTTTCTAAAATATTTTCTCAACATTCTTTTTCTTCTAAATTTTTCTCTAAAAAAACTATTACAAAAGACTTAATAAAATAAAGAAGAAATAAGATGGGGGGTTTACAATTACAAGGGGATGATACAAGAAATAAAAAAATGGGAATGAAATTGGGCCCAGCCCAATCAGTAGGAAAATCAGAGGGGGGGCGGAGATGGCGAAATGGAGGTGTTGGCAGCAACCTTCACGTGGGCCCAAGCCCAGAGCCAAAAAAAAACACATGGTGGGGGTGTTTGCCCAAAAAAACGGAGTTGGGCCCTAAGGCCCACTCTCTTCTTCCCTTCCCCACTCGTTCAGAGAAAAAAAACCTAGTCTCCTTCCCCTTCTCTCAGCGCCGTCGCCGTCATTCTCAATCCCACTGTCTCATCTCCGTTCTCATTCATTTCAACACCTCCGTTCAACTCTCTAATCTCCTCAGACAATCATTCTAAAAAAACTGCAACAAACTCTTTGATGTTCTTTGAGGCAAGTAATCATCGGTGAAGACTTGAGCGCGTTTCTGAAACTTGAGAGTCCTTGGATGTTTGAAGATCTCGCTGAAAGAAGATCTATGAGGAATTGGACGAACAGTTTTCTGGATATTAAGATGAACGCAGATGAATAATGAAGGAAGTGAGATATGAAGATCTCAGACGTTCTTGAGGAATTTCTGGGTTGTATTGAACTTTTTCTGGACCAGCAAGTTGAAGGTTGACGAAGACTTGTCTGGATCGGAGTTCCCTTCGAAGATCCGCTTGCTTATCGATTTCTGGAGAATGAGCCGAAGGATGTTCTTGAAGGTTCTTCTGGCGATTGGTGAATGAATGAACACCGGTGATGATGATAGGTGGATTTCTGGAATTTTGTTCTTGTAACGGATGAAGTTGCATGTAGATCTGGATTCACGGCGTTGATGAGCTTGAGGATTCTTTGGATTCTTTGGATGTTTGAAGATCGGATAAGGCTCATCGTTGATGTGCTGATGCTGATTGAACTGAGGGATGTTGATCAGTTGTATTCCTGGAGATTTGTTCTGGAAGGTGTTCTTGATGTTGACGAAGATGATGATTCTTGATGAGCATTTTTCTGGGAACCTGATCTTGAAGATGATGAATGTGGAGATCATGAAGGTTATTTGTTGAACGGAGAAGATGGAGGAAGAAGATGGAGATGGAGGTTTCTGAGTTTCATCGTGTTTCCGGTGACATTGATGGTGACCGGAGAAGGAGGTTGGGGTGGTTGTGACCGGAGAAGATGATTGTTGAAGGTTTCTGGGTTGAGGGCGATGAAGGTCAGGGGAAGAAGATGAAGGTTGTTGAGATCTGGGGAGAAGGTGGGTTTCCGGTGGGTTGTGGCGGTGGTCGCCGACCATGCAGGCCGGCCGGAGGGCGCTTCAGGCGAGGAGCTGATTGTGTAACACGTGTTAGTGATAGTGGAGGCAAGGCATGCATGCGGGACGCGTGTCCCACGCGTGGCGGAGATAGGGCGTCTGAATGGGTGATGTGGCGTGGCGTGATGAAGCAATGTGGGGCCAGCCTTTTGCTCACACGTGGCTCCTGGCATTTAAATGGCTGAGAAACCCGGACGCTTCTAGAACCTTCTAGACAATGCAGGAAAATGCTGGATCATTTCTGGACGAACTGGGCTGCGAAAATGGACTGATTCTGGATTGGATTGAGTTTGGGCCCCTGCGAACTGGGCTTGCCTGACCTGCGAACAAGGCCCACACAAAAATGATAAAAAAAACTGATAACTGGGCCTGCGAATTGGGCCTACACGAAAATCATTAAAAAAACCACAAAAATCTGAATTAGCCTAATTACTAAACTAGACCTAATTAATCAAATCTAAAAACTAATCTAATTAAATTCTATAAACCCTAATAAAACTATATTATTTATTAAACTCTATTTACTAATAAAAGAAAAAAATCTATTAATCTCTATATCTAAAATTAAAAACAATCAATTTTCTATTAACAAAAATTCATTTATTTAATAAGAAAAAAACTATATTAAAAGATTAAAAAAAGCTATTAACTATTTAAAAAACCATTAATATCCTAGAAAATTCTATATTATCCTAAAAAATCTATTAAATCCTAAAATGACTTAAAAGCTATTAAAAATATTAAAAACCCTATTAATATTCTAGAAAATGCTATATTATCTTAAAAATCTATTAATTCCTATAAAATGCTAAAAATGATTAAAAATCTATTTAAACCCTAAAAAAATAACCAATAAAATGCAGAAAAATCACAATAACACCGAACGACACATAACACCGCGAGGGCGCACCAAAATAGCCGGTAAAAATAAACGGACACCGAAATACCCCAAAATACGATTCTATCTATCCAAATTGATTAAAAACACCTGAAACGCGAGACGAGAGCCGTGATCCCTGATAAAATCAAAACAAATGAGAAATGCACTGTATGCAATATGCAGATGCGAATGCGATTATGCGTCGAAACATCGAGCCAGATACGAGACCCGGTTGGTCAAATTTTAGGGTGCAACAGCTGCCCCTATTCAAGCGACTTCGACCTGAATGGGTGAAGAGCGCTCAGCCTTCAAACGTTCAAGGTAGATGACGGTTGAATACAAATGAAACCCTGAATTTTGCCAACCGCGGGAATATACGGCAAAACTGCTTGAGGAATAGCTTCCAATAAACTGAAGTTTGGTTGTCACGGCAACAACTGATTGATTTTCTGATAAATTTTCTTCTCCTTTTCAACACCTGTGTGACGCCACAAGTATTGAAATAATGCTTCGCAAAGCAAACACCTTGATTCCCATCTCTCTCATGGGATCAAATCTGGTCAACTCACAGTTCACTGCGAACTTGAGGACAATTCTCCTGAGGAATTCTGAATGGAACTGGCTGGCACCTATTCTGACGAAGGGGGGCAGCTTCAGAAGTTCGATATGTCAATCTCTCCTTGTTGTTGTGTTTTTTTCCGATGCTGATGTAACAACCAAATATGAAGAAATCATTCCGCTGGGGAAGACGAGAAGCTGAACCACACAACTCTGCAGGTGAACAAATTCGAAATCCAATAGGTAACCATCCTGGTCTATGTTTCGACATGCGTATGCTTGATAATGATGCAATGCCCTATATGACATGTAAATGCTATGCGTTCTGTTTGAAAATGCGAGGCCCAGACGGCATGGATATACTATATGCTTGTATAAATGCTATGACTATACATGCAAATGCTAATGCAGGCTCTAGCTGCCAGAGAACACCAGGTCTGAAAACCACTTGGCAAAATAAATGCCGAAGGTAACGCCAACTCTACTGGGGATGAACTGAAGCCACAGAATCGTCTCAGCAAAATAAATGCTGGAAACGGGAAATCAAATCCGCTGAGGATAACCGTTCTGCTGGAGAAGTGGAAAGGCAACCCTGCTTGGCGACCTCACTGGGGAAAGAAAACAATTCTGCTCGGGAATGCTCTTTTCAAACCATTGGCAACTGGTTGTACTCTGCGGGGATTGACCCAAACTGAGGTTAATCGTATGCAGCACACTGCTGGAAATGCCCCTACTATCAAGGATGTCGATCTTAATCTGCTGAGGATCCTTCTGATCCTACTCTGATACAGGGTAAAATACGATCTCGACTCTTCCGGGGATAATAAGCAACTTTTATCTGCTGAAGAGTAACAATTCTGATTTAACAACATCCACAAGGATTTCAACCATTAATCGGGGCACTGTATCTGTCGAGCTTCGTATCGGGGAACATGACAACATGCGGGTCATTGGGAACTACGGTGTCAGATACCTTTAGGTTTTTTGCTTTTCTGGTTTAGGATAAACACGGATTATGTACACAGTGGAAGATGTGGAAATACTAGACGAGAACTAGTATTCAAAGGTAGACTACCAGGCGAGAACTGATAGGAAAATAGGTTATCAGACGAGAATTGATTTGGTTTTTGACCATCAGACGGGCTGACTGGATAACAGACTGAGGTATAGACAACCAGGCGAGAACTGGCTGGAAGCTGACGTACACCAGATGAGAACTGGTATAACATATAGGTTAAAACACACGATGACCAGGCGAGAACTGGTTATGCAACGATATGTACCAGGCGAGAACTGATACAACACTTGAAGAAACGGTAACCAGACGAGAACTGGTTACAATAAACTGCACCAGACGGGAACTGCTGCTTACAATAAACTGCACCAGACGGGAACTGATGCTTACGATAAACTGCACCAGACGGGAACTGATGCTTACGAAAGGGTGGGCCAGACGAGAACTGGTTACCGATTTGCCAGGCGAGAACTGGACTTTGGAAACGACTGGTTACTGACACGCAACAGGTTTAAACTGCAGGATAATGATCCAATGACAACAAGACCTTTGAAAGGCCCAGGTTTTTGATAAGGGTATTGACATGATTCCCCGATACTCAACTCCGGTTGGGGATAAACAGACTGGTTTGAACAACTTGCCCCAGTACACTCAGCTGGGGATAGAAAGACTGGCGTGCACAACTTGCCCCAATACAATTCAACTTGCCCCAATCTAACTCTTGGGAATATTGCTCTGAACAGCTTGCTACGAGACGACTTCGAGAATATTTGCCCCGGTATCTGTATGATAACAGAATTCAATCTCCATTAGACTCCTGACAATCCAGTTGATTTCAACACTTTCTGCGGTGACTTGCCCCTGAATGAGCGTTCTAGCGACTTAACCCGATCTGATTATCCATCTGAAGTATCTGCTTTCAAATCTCCACGCTCTGCATAGCTGCCCCTGATTGGCTCTCGAGAAGACTCACTCCTGATCAACTGCTTCTCAAATAAACTGCTCCTGATCAACTGAAACTTTGGGCCTTATCCTCAGACTAACCGATTCTGAACTTACTGGAAGTCAATGCCCCTGATTCACGAGGCTTCACAACATACACCATTCTGGTTCAGACTGCTGAATTACTCAGTCCTGCTTGATTATTCCTGCTGGAACTTCTTTCATGCCAACTACTAACCTGCAATTAAAATTGTTTGTCTACGAATGGTAATCTTAATGCAATGGTTATGCAGATTTTGAAAAAATTTGAGCTGTCACTCATTTACATGCTATGATTGTGAGTGACGAATGAACCAAAGTTCAAACGTAGTGCTTATGTGGTCAGTGGAAAATACAACAAGGATGTGACTAGTAAGTCAAGAGGGAGTCAGGTTACTTAACCTTATCGTAATGCGCTTCAGACTAACCCTACCTCAATTAGGTCTTTTAAGGGTTGTATCGTGGTCGGGTTCACGGTTCGTGAAACAAAGGATATTCGGCTCAAATTTTGATTTGTACCCACCCCGTCTACGTGATGATCTCCGATCCTAAGGTTCAGTTAACCTGGCACAAGCGCTCGCCTCTTCAAGAGGTATGTTGAATGGTAAGACCTACAGTTAAGGGACTCATAAAGCTTTTCTTCTAGAGTGATAGTTACTCCTTCCTTGCTTTCGGTGTCTGTGTACACGACTTTGTGATTTGCTGGGGAAAATTTTCTTTTTGATCCCTCTTTTTCACTCTTTTGATTCCCTAACTTTTGCCTGGACTGACTCATTTTGAGTTCTTTTCGATTTTTCCGATTTCTTTTGGAGTCCAGCGGGATGCCCTGATTTTTGCCTAAGTATTAGCTTTCTCAGCTTTTCTTTCTTTTTACTTAGCGGGCTTTCTTTCTTTCTTTTGGAACAAAGTCGTGTGACACTGGTTTGTCTTGATTGCTCCGAAAGGATTGTAACTGTCTCACTCATGATCGGTGAGGTTTGACCTCTTGAAAGGTATACACTGATTGGTCCTCGAAAGACAACACTCCTCTGTAAGACTTGAACGCTCGGTCAAGCTAACTGCCAACTACCCTGCCCCGGGTTAAGATGTGAGGGTTTTAAAAGTCCGAAAAATTTCTACTTCCTGGCTCGAAGTGGTTAACAAGGGACTAACTCCTTATATCTCCAGTGTTTGGGGAATTTGAAACAATGCCTTGTACGTCATCGGTAAGGTCTTATCTGAAAGCATACGATCATCGGTTATGAGTTTCAGTTTCGTCATCCTCCCTCCTAACTTTGCTAGTCACAGTGATAAAGCGGAGTGAATAAAATGCAAGTGTCAGTGCAATGCAGTAAATGAGCGACAGCGACATGACTAATTCAGAAAAATGCATAGTCACTTCATTATTATCACCATTCGAAACATACAATGTTTTAAAAGCAAGTAGTAACTAACAGAAAAAGAAACTACAAATGCAAATGGTATAAGAGTCTGAGGACTGTCAATGCTGAGGCGCCTGCCTGTCTGAACCACTGGCTTTTGCTGGGGGAATGCCTTCCGAGTCTACGAGCTTAGACAGCTGAACGGTTGGGATGAACAAACAGAAACCCTTCTCGAAAGGAAATTCGATCCTGGTCAATCAACTGCTGTACCTTCGCCTGAAATGCTTTACAATCTTCCGTCGAATGCCCCGGAGATCCACCATGGTAACCACACTGAACGTGGGGATTGTACCCAGGAGTGTAAGGTTCTGGGACTGGCTTAAGAGCTTTAGGTTCCACCAAAGACTTCTGGATCAAAGATGGTAGCAACTGGCTGTATGGCATAGGCACTGGGTGAAAAGGAGCATTCCTTCGTTCCAAGTTGTTACGAGGTCGGTTCTGATTCTGACACTGATTCTGATAACCCCGGCCACGGGCTCGCTGATTTGCAATGGAAGCGATATAAGATTCCTGATAGGTTGCCCCCGGCACGGCTGTCTGTCCAGAATAACGAGACACAGAAGATACTGACCGCTGAGAAGACGGAGAACCAACAGATTTCACCGATTCGACTTGAGGATATCCAACATCTGTCAGGACCGCATTGATCATAGTTTCATATTCAGATTGAGAGCTATAGAGAGCTTCAGTTTCACTGGCCTAACCTTTTGAAACATACGGGATTCTTCCGGTCTTTACACCATACTCGATGTGCTCTCCCGTCCTTACCAACTCAGTGAAATTTGGTGCGGTTCCAAGCATTCTTTCGAAGTACGGGCTCTGCAAGGAGTTTACGAACATGCCTTTCAGCTCTTGGTCTAGGAGCGGTGGTTGCACTCTACCAGCAAATTCTCTCCATCTCTGAACATACTTTCTGAAAGATTCATTGTCCCCTTGAGACAATTCTTGCAGCTGCATGCGAATAGGAGCTTCATCAAGATTATAGTCGTACTGCTTCAGAAAGGCATTGGCTAAGTCCATCCATGATCGGATCTGATCACGCTCTAACTGCATATACCAACTCAGAGGTGCCCTAGTCAGACTATCTTGAAAGCAATGAATCATCAGCTTGTCGTTGTGCACAAATGAAGTCATTCTTCGGCAGAACATCACCAAATGTTGCTTCGGGCAGCTATCTCCTTTGTACCTTTCAAACCTCGGCATTCTGAACTTCGGAGGTAACACTAGGCCAGGAACCAGACACATATCCGCAGCACTAGGAGTAACAGCGTCTTTACCTTTCAAGGCTTTGAATCTCTCCTCTAATGCGCGAAACCTTTCAGCATACACGGGAGCTAATGGGTCTTCATTCTTTGCCGCCGGGACCTCTCTTCGGGGTTATGGCACAGGGAAGGCAAAACCCTGGTAGTCTGAGACATCAACAGAAGGAGAACGTTCACCTCGGACAACAAACTGCTCACGCAGACCTTGGTCTTCAACAGATGGATGCACAAGCTGAGCTGCAGTAAGGTTGTTCACTTGCGGAAAGTCTTCGTCGTGCGGGGATCCATACAGAGGATTGGGCGTCACGGTGAAACCTGACAAGGTATCAACAAACTGGAAGCCGCTCTCTGACATAGCTACCAATGGTCTTCAGCTGACTTCGATGCTCGATTCTGCTCAAATCTACTTTAAATCTGCTTCAACCCCTTGGTCGTCTTCAATACTCACCTTCAGAATCAAAATAACGGCTGGATAAGAGCTCTTGACTAGCTGGCGAACGGTATGCACTATGATGCGAAGATGCCTATGCAAATGCAATGCAATGCAACAAATACGGGATCACAGCCCCCACACAATCTAAATATTGCTGCACTGCTGACGGAGTACGGTTGCTCTGAAGAGAAGACCAGAATAACGGGTAGGTTGGAAGTCAAGTTTCCTGCACACAAAAAAAACCCCCCCACTCACAGGTGTGGACCTATATCTGACAAGGTACGGCATCCTATGCGGTCGTCAGCGTCACAGACTTTCATGAGGAATGATACGATTCCCAGAAGGAGTGGCATCGTCATCTCATGAAGAGGCCTCACTTAGCTAACTTCCAAATGATCGGTTCCCAGGGTCGACAATCCTCACGTCTGGACTCCCCTCAGATCCTCAGGACCGGAAAGGAGCACCTCTGCGAGAACCTCGTCTGAGCGCAGATTTTCGTAGGGAACTGTGCCTGTTCAGCAGACAGGTTCGTCTACTACTTCTCTGCAACTATATCTAGGTGCATACTCATACTCAAGCCCAGGTCCGGCTTATCTCAATCATAGAACACCCGTAACACCCCAACAGCAACAGATAATATCGATAAATAAACACCTGATAGACAAGCAAACAAACGCTAGGATTGACTCTCTCTTAGGGGACGTTGGATCCCCAAAATTGACTCGCTTTCGGGACGTTGGATCCCTAGGAAACTATCAAGTCCCTAGCAGAGTCGCCAGCTGTCGCTACTGCGAAAATCGGCGCCGGCTGACAGAAGAGTCACCACCGTGCGTTATTTATCCCTCAGAGCGGGAAAGGAAACGCTCGAAGTAAACCTCGCAAAAAACGGGGAAAGGTATGGTCATCGCAACCAAAACCTGGGTTCGGGAGTCGGTTACGCAAGGGGAAGGTATTAGCACCCCTCACGTCTGTCGTACTCGACGGGATCCACGCTTGCTTGGGTTGTCTAAAGGATGCAAAACAATCTATCTACGGCTGCTAAATCTAAACGGAAGGGAATTGACTCGATAGAGCGTCGCACTCTATGCCTACGTATTCTCAAGAGAGAAAGTCAGAGTTAACGTAGTTCGGGACTACAGGGAAAATTGGCTCGCCAAGACCTCGCGTCTTGTGCCTACGTACTTCCACCGCATGGAAGATCAGAGCTTTACGTAGTTCAGACTAACTACGGCTAAACAAAACATTCTCATACAGCAGTGAGAAAAACAACTGGTTTCACAGGGTCGGGAACCTATGGGCAAAACTACGGCTTGGTCTCAAATGCACTCGGGCAAGAGAGAAAAAGGGTTACAATTAGTCGTCAGCGGGAAGGTCTCGATCGCACAGCCGCGAGAGAACAACAAAGTCAGTCGTTAGTGTGCTCGCTAGGATATCGCATCCTATGCCTACATATCCCCGTCTGGTACGAGGAATCAGAGCAGCTGTAGTTCGGCTACTTCGGGACCACAGCTCAAATCTCGTTTTATTAATCTCTGAAAAGTGATTACAATGAGTGAATACTGAAAATAAATCTCCTAAGAAATACTATCTTATCCTACCCTGAAAAATCGAATGAAAAAGAGCCCCCTAACAAATGGGCTTCTAAAACTATCTCTAAAAAGAAAATAAATCCTAAAAAATATTACATCTAATATTTTTTGCTTTTTTCCAACTATTTTCTTCTTTTTCTTTTCAAAATATATTCTATTATTTTTCTATTTTTCAATATATTTTTCTCCATATTTTTCACTATTTTTTCATATTTTTTCAATATATTTCTCCTCTTATTTTCAACAATATTTCTTTTTCTTCTTTTTTTTCAAATATACTTTTTTTCTAAAATATTTTCTCAACATTCTTTTTCTTCTAAATTTTTCTCTAAAAAAACTATTACAAAAGACTTAATAAAATAAAGAAGAAATAAGAGGGGGGGGGGGGGGGGGGGTTTACAATTACAAGGGGATGATACAAGAAATAAAAAAATGGGAATGAAATTGGGCCCAGCCCAATCAGTAGGAAAATCAGAGGGGGGGCGCAGATGGCGAAATGGAGGTGTTGGCAGCAACCTTCACGTGGGCCCAAGCCCAGAGCCAAAAAAAAACACATGGTGGGGGTGTTTGCCCAAAAAAACGGAGTTGGGCCCTAAGGCCCACTCTCTACTTCCCTTCCCCACTCGTTCAGAGAAAAAAAACCTAGTCTCCTTCCCCTTCTCTCAGCGCCGCCGCCGTCATTCTCAATCCCACCGTCTCATCTTCGTTCTCATTCATTTCTACACCTCCGTTCAACTCTCTAATCTCCTCAGACAATCATTCTAAAAAAACTGCAACAAACTCTTTGATGTTCTTTGAGGCAAGTAATCATCGGTGAAGACTTGAGCGCGTTTCTGAAACTTGAGAGTCCTTGGATGTTTGAAGATCTCGCTGAAAGAAGATCTATGAGGAATTGGACGAACAGTTTTCTGGATATTAAGATGAACGCAGATGAATAATGAAGGAAGTGAGATATGAAGATCTCAGACGTTCTTGAGGAATTTCTGGGTTGTATTGAACTTTTTCTGGACCAGCAAGTTGAAGGTTGACAAAGACTTGTCTGGATCGGAGTTCCCTTCGAAGATCCGCTTGCTTATCGATTTCTGGAGAATGAGCCGAAGGATGTTCTTGAAGGTTCTTCTGGCGATTGGTGAATGAATGAACACCGGTGATGATGATAGGTGGATTTTTGGAATTTTGTTCTTGTAACGGATGAAGTTGCATGTAGATCTGGATTCACGGCGTTGATGAGCTTGAGGATTCTTTGGATTCTTTGGATGTTTGAAGATCGGATAAGGCTCATCGTTGATGTGCTGATGCTGATTGAACTGAGGGATGTTGATCAGTTGTATTCCTGGAGATTTGTTCTGGAAGGTGTTCTTGATGTTGACGAAGATGATGATTCTTGATGAGCGTTTTTCTGGGAACCTGATCTTGAAGATGATGAATGTGGAGATCATGAAGGTTGTTTGTTGAACGGAGAAGATGGAGGAAGAAGATGGAGATGGAGGTTTCTGAGTTTCATCGTGTTTCCGGTGACATTGATGGTGACCGGAGAAGGAGGTTGGGGTGGTTGTGACCGGAGAAGATGATTGTTGAAGGTTTCTGGGTTGAGGGCGATGAAGGTCAGGGGAAGAAGATGAAGGTTGTTGAGATCTGGGGAGAAGGTGGGTTTCCGGTGGGTTGTGGCGGTGGTCGCCGGCCATGCAGGCCGGCCGGAGGGCGCTTCAGGCGAGGAGCTGATTGTGTAACACGTGTTAGTGATAGTGGAGGCAAGGCATGCATGCGGGACGCGTGTCCCACGCGTGGCAGAGAGAGGGCGTCTGAATGGGTGATGTGGCGTGGCGTGATGAAGCAATGTGGGGCCAGCCTTTTGCTCACACGTGGCTCCTGGCATTTAAATGGCTGAGAAACCCGGACGCTTCTAGAACCTTCTAGACAATGCAGGAAAATGCTGGATCATTTCTGGACGAACTGGGCTGCGAAAATGGACTGATTCTGGATTGGATTGAGTTTGGGCCCCTGCGAACTGGGCTTGCCTGACCTGCGAACAAGGCCCACACAAAAATGATAAAAAAAACTGATAACTGGGCCTGCGAATTGGGCCTACACGAAAATCATTAAAAAAACCACAAAAATCTGAATTAGCCTAATTACTAAACTAGACCTAATTAATCAAATCTAAAAACTAATCTAATTAAATTCTATAAATCCTAATAAAACTATATTATTTATTAAACTCTATTTACTAATAAAAGAAAAAAATCTATTAATCTCTATATCTAAAATTAAAAACAATCAATTTTCTATTAACAAAAATTCATTTATTTAATAAGAAAAAAACTATATTAAAAGATTAAAAAAAGCTATTAACTATTTAAAAAATCATTAATATCCTAGAAAATTCTATATTATCCTAAAAAATCTATTAAATCCTAAAATGACTTAAAAGCTATTAAAAATATTAAAAACCCTATTAATATTCTAGAAAATGCTATATTATCTTAAAAATCTATTAATTCCTATAAAATGCTAAAAATAATTAAAAATCTATTTAAACCCTAAAAAAATAACCAATAAAATTCAGAAAAATCACAATAACACCGAACGACACATAACACCGCGAGGGCGCACCAAAATAGCCGGTAAAAATAAACGGGCACCGAAATACCCCAAAATACGATTCTATCTATCCAAATTGATTAAAAACACCTGAAACGCAAGACGAGAGCCGTGATCCCTGATAAAATCAAAACAAATGAGAAATGCACTGTATGCAATATGCAGATGCGAATGCGATTATGCGTCGAAACATCGAGTCAGATACGAGACCCGGTTGGTCAAATTTTAGGGTGCAACAGACAGCTATGAAGGTCCTGCCTGACGGCTGCTGGTCTGTGTCCGACGAGAGAAGGTGTTCTGACCGACGAACCTTCTACTGTTGATCGATGAAGTCTTATTAGACTTTCCGACCGGGTGGGGTTTAGGTCTGTTTGATGATGGGCCAGACATCGGTCCAGTCCAGACTATACAATTTCTACACACAAAACATTTCGACAACAACAGACTACGTTAAACTAGTGTTTTGACATTAAAAAATTATATTTTGTAACATAAAGAATGGGATGTTAAGTCTACCTTTGAATTAACAAATAGTTTGTTATTTTTTTTAGTATTGTAATAAATCTCTTATAAAACCTTTTCGTTTTTTTTTATTTAGTAAGATTTGGAATTAAGGGTGTAACATTTATAGGGGCATGCGGCAGTGTAAAGATGGCGAGTTTCTGGGTTTTGGCCAATCTTATTGTAAAGAGTCCAATTGTATGATCATCTAAGCAAATATATAGTGTAACATATTATTGTAAATGTTTTTTTTTAAATAAGGCTCTTACATATAAAAAAAATAATATCAGATATACTTTAAATTATTTTAAACCTAATGAGTTTAATTAGTAGAAATAATACTAATACAAATAATTTAAACATTTTTAGTTACAACATTTACTTATAATACCAATTTAGACCCTGGAACTTTCTTTCAGGAGGTAGGAACAAATTTATATACACCGAATGGTTTGAAATAATAAACGACCAACCAGTTATTATGCATCTATAATTTGATCAATTGTATCAGCTAAAAGGAAAAGACACAAGAACAGAAATTAAAAGATGCAGGTGGCATTTTGCAACAAGTTGGCACAAGAAATGCCACATCATTACCACATAATTATGTCTTTTATAACTTACAAGCTTAACAGTAAAGACATCCTTTAAGAAATGACTTCAAAAGATGAAAAGGACTACACATAAACTCAATTCAAAACCCAGTGTTTTACCAAATTTAGACATGACTTCAAAAGTTGAAAAAGAATACACATAAACTCGATTCAAAAAGCAGTGTTTTGCCAAATTTCAATATCTTCCATACTGCTGATTTTGAGCAATGCCATATCTTCCTTGCACTGCATTGCTTGGAGCTGCTGCACTGATGACACCAGGACAGTCTCTTGCCCAATGTCCTGTTTGACGGCATTTATAGCACTCACCAGAAACACCACCTGATCCAGCCGAAGGGAACTGCGGACGCTGATCAGTTTGTGCAAGAGTGACACCAGGACAGTCTCTTGCCCAATGACCAGCTTGATTGCATTTAAAGCAATTAGTAGAAGCACCATCGGATCCAGTAGATACCCTGTTGGCAAAAGCCCCTCCAGCAGACTGGCCAGATTGATTTCTAATGTTTAAGCATTGTGCAGAGCTATGACCAGAGACACCACAGTTACTACAAGACAAGTACGAATTTGGAGCCCCTGACGAAGTAAAAGAGCTCTCAGGTTGGTTTCCATACTGACCCACTTGATTTGCTGTCCCATAATCTCTACCAGTATTAGTGTAACTCTTTGTAGGAGTGTATACTGGTGGTGCAGCCTGTCCAGTTTCAACGCATCCCAGTCCAGTTTCAGACTGAAGTTTATCAATCATATCCAAAAGATATCTAGCATCAGATGCAAGGTTTAACTTCTCTGCTTTTACTAGTGTTGACTTAACGCGTTGTTCATCATTGTACATCTCTTCTTTTACTTTTAGCTTGAACGCATATCTAGATAAGACAACTTTGCGGATAATATCTGCAAATTTTTCTTCATCTTGTTCTTCATATTTCAGAAAATACAAATCTTTTGCAGATATACCCAAAATTTCCTCACCGCCCTCCTGGAAAGCAGTAACCCATGTTTGGCCAGTGTGATCCTGTATCTGCATTTGCAGCAAGTACCTGTAATCACAAGCATCAATGGACTTGTCACACTTGTCACAGCGCCATTTCCCATCTCCGTTGTTGGTAACCTTTTTGTTACATTGCCTATCTCCTGTCATGATAGGACAAGCTGTGTAGCAAAAATTATCAACTTTAATGTATGCGACATTTGCATAGACAGTTATCCAATCAGGCTTCTCTGAAGTCCCTAGCTTTTCATCCTTAATTTGAGATATAGTCTTACGCGCTTCGCTTTTACCAAAAGATGAATCTCTGGAAATAGATTGACTTGGGACATTCCTACCTTCATTTTCAAACCATTCTCTCAGTGTAGTAGCCTCTGGAAATTCAGGCTCTACAATTAATTGGCTGGTGGCTATGGTCCCAACGGATTTCCCATTGAAATCATTTACTCTGGCAGATTTTACAGCTAAAATTGGAAATGCCCCGGAGTCACAGATACTTTGAAGCCTCTGTCCTTCAGTGTTACAAAAATTTCCCCATATAGTTAATTCAACACTTCGGCCAGACATGTCTTTCAACTGGAGAGATCTCTTTTGTGTTTCTGTACCATTTTTTCTCATGATTGAAGCTGTGGGACTAATAGAAGTCACCACAGCAATCACATCCACAATACTGTTGCTTTCAATACTCTCAATGTCACCAATAGAACGGAAATTATATATTTGTTGTGGAATTGAGTTATCATCTTCGGGGCATGGCCGTATATCCGATGTGGCGTCAAGGGTTATCTCTTGATCATTAGGAAGGTGATTAAAATTTCTCTGAGCTGCTTTTAAAGTTCCTCGAGAAACCAAATAAACTTTTCCTACTTCAATTAGGCTATAGAACTTATCAGCCACCGCATTAAAGCAAGTCGACCGTATTTCTCCACCTTCAGAATCCAAAAGATCAAAAGAAAATACTTTTCCCTCACCTCGGGCATTGTTATAGAGCCTAAGTTCTCCCTTAGCAGTTACTCTAGCTTTAATTGTCCACATATTTTGATAGGGATTCAATGCAGATATTGGAATTATCCTTGGGGGAGCATCATTTCTTCCCGTAGGACCTCTATTGGCATATGGAGTTGGCTGTCTGTATATAGGCTGAGGAGGGCGAGGATAAGAATTTTGCAATGGTTTTTGAGGATTGCGGAAACTTGCATTCTGCTGACCATAAGAACCATTGACTAGGGGTGGTCGATTCACACTGACTACAGGCTCGGGTTTAGGATAAGAGGGAGGAGGGACATTAGATGCACCATACCTTGCAGATTCAGAACTGTTAGAATAAACACTGCTAGCAGAAGAATTCACTTTTGAACGATCCATTGATGGTGGCACAGCCACATTTGGTCTAACATTAACGCTGCCTGCATGGGAATTAGTATTTAAAGTCTGTGAATCTCCAGCAGTGTTTCCTACAGCTGATTGTACATTCAATTGTGCAGGTGCTTCTTTTGGCGCTTGTAGAGGTTTTCCAATCAATTCACATATATCCACTAGAACTTCCAGGTCAACAATGATAATAATCCTGTTTATAAATCGAAAACAAAACCATCAACTAGTCACCCACAAACAAATAAACCAGACACAATTTTTAGCTACAACCAGGAACCAACATCAACAAATTAAACAATATCAAGAGTTCAAATATGAAGAAAAAATACAAACACCAGACAATCATAACTCAATGAAATTACTCGACTGTTATACAATGGCCTCACCCCACCAATTTCAAAACTCTCCAAAAATACAAATTTTAAATAACCAACTCAATATAAATCAAGTACAAACCAACATAAACAAGTTCTGGTTTTAAATTGAAATTTTCCAATATTTACTACTCTCAAACGACCCGCCCAAATCAACAATCACACTATTAGCTTCCGAATAAATTACCAACATATCAATTCAACAACGATCTAACATCTATTATATATTTATAGACAAACAATATACAAAAAAAATTAAGAGATTGAGAACAAGAAAATAAATAAAGGGCTCACGCAAAAAGACAAAACTCACTTGCGACGCTGAACATCGTTAGTAACGAACTGAAGAAGCTTAACAATGGAACCTTTCTGCAACCTTCCAGAATGAACCAGTTCATTCTTCTGTGTAGCGAGCATTCCTTGTTCATAATACGAACCATCAGATAGTACGGCTCGGTATCTCTCAGTAGCGGACTGCGACGACTGAACAAGTCTTAGATCGATAACTTGAAGCACCGGTTGAAAATCCTCCGGCGCGGTGAAACACATCTTCATTACCGCACCTGGTGTCAGATTCACGGCCATTTTCGCTTTTTCAAAATCACTTTTTTTTAATCCGACGAGAGAAAGAAAAGACCCTAAATTTGGCGGAAATGATTGTGGCTTTTGGAGAGTTGGAGAGATAGTGACGATGAAATTCGAAACCCTAAAATGGTTTTAAAGAAGGCGCCATAATTGGATCCGTTTGAGAAGAGAGGGAAGTTTATTTTTTGAGGATTGGGATTTATTAAATACCAAAAATGCCCCTGTTGTATGAATGGCTTCTTGAGTAAGCTACACGAGTTTGGGGTGTAATTTGTAAAGTGTCGGTGTGCGATCGTGCGTTGTTCCAATTTTTGGGATTAGTGGAATTGAAAAGTTTAAACATTTAATAGAAAACATTTTATTCATCAGAATTAACTGTAGTTATTAAAACTAATTATCGTCAAGTAAACATTTTATTTAATTTTTAACATTTATTCTTTCATCCTATTATCTAATCTAATTGTTTATAAGGGCTAAATAGTTAGATGGGATAGTTTACAATTTTTTTTAATAAATTGTGATTTTTTTTGGTCATTGTGTATTTGCGTTCTTTATTATGGTTATGAAGGGATAGGGTAAAATTGAAATAACTAAAAATATATACTATTACTCAAAAGTTATATAGGAGTAACATATGAAAAAATAACTATAATAAATTAGTAAATAATATTATAAAATCTAAATTGAAAATAAGTCTGGTTGTACTTTTTTGTTTAAATTATTGTTCTGGATTATTTTTATTTTTAATATGACATCTAAATCTTAATTCATTAAGTTTGGTCAGGTATATAAATCAATTTTTTTATAATGTTTTATTTGTAATTATGTTTTTATATAAGTTTTAAGTTCGATATTTTTTTAATAATTTTTTTATAATTTTTTAAAGTTTTTTAATATCTTTTATTGTTTGACTCATCTACTCTTTTTATCATATAATTTATATATCATCTTTTTGTATGTTTAAATGACGTAATCTATTTTCTATCATATTTTCTACTTCATCTTAAATAATATATTTGTGTCATATAAAATATTTAGAGACGAGCTTTTGAAACACATAATTTTCTTCCTTCAGCCTGAGTGAAACATTTGTGTCACAAAATCTTTAGAGACGAGCTTTTGAAACACATAATTTTCCTTCTTCAGCTTGAGTGAAACATTTGTGTCTTATAAAATCTTTAAAGTGTTCATCAATTTCAGTCATCCAGCTTTAATTCAATGAATTATATCTCGTTTTATTTCTCCATTATTTTGTATTACAGACTTATGATATTTAAATTGTGTAACCTGTAGAATGATATAATCTCCAACTTACACATTTATATTAAAAATAATTCTCCTTTTGTTGAACTTGCATTTCATACAATATGTATTACTTCTGCTTAGACGAAAGACATGTGTTTCAAAAGCTCGTCTGCAAGTTTCTAACGTCTCATTTAAATTCTATTTCGACACTCTAAGTATGACTACATCATCTGCAAAAGTTTTGTGTGTATTTGTGTACTCCCACGCACACACATGTGTGTTTGTATGTATGTATGTATTTGTGTGTATGTGTGTATTTGTGTGTCATTTAGAGTTTAGTTTTTTGTTCAAGAGGAACACATTTATTTTATTCTTTTTTATGTGTCTCAATTTCAGAAGTATATTCATGATTTGTCTCATGTGATTCAATTGGATGATGTGAAAGTGGGAGAGAACTTGATTGTTGAGGCATCATCCTTGCAAATTGAGGATTAAAAAGTGAAATATCTAAAAGATAAAGAGATTATTTTGGTGAAGGTAGTGTGCGGAGGACCTGGTGGAGGAAGCGTGACATGAAAGTTGGATAATTGAATGAGATTGTCTTATTCAAAGTTGTTTCTTTCAGATAATTTTCAAGGGCGAAATTTTTTTAAGTCGGAGAGAGTTGTAACACCTAAATTTTAATTTTAATATTATTTATTTTAAAATTATTTGAGTTTTGATGTGCTTTTATTAATTAAATAAGTATTATTTAATTATTTAACAGTTGGATTTTATTAAAAATTAGTTTAATAATTAAATTAATTAAAAATAATTATTAGTTAGGAAGAAATATATATATATATATATATATATATATATATATATATTATTTAAAATTTAAAAAAAAAAAGTAAAAAGGTAAAGTTAGTAAGGATGGGGTGTGGTGAGAACAGGAGATTAGCGTTATTTTCATTTATAAAGAGAAGTTATAAGAAAATGTTTAGTACGTGAGAAATTCGGGGGGAAAAAAGGCAGAAAAAACCTAAGAAACGTTAAAAAAGTATAGGGGATTTTAAGAAGGGGAAGTTTCACAGTTATGCATTTTCGATGTAAAAGGGGGATTTATTTATATGTGGGTGGGTTGACAAATGGATAGTGATAGTTTCTTACCTTTTTGTCTTCTCCCTTTCCCTGTAATTTGTAATTGTTTATCGTGGCAAAAAAAAAGGGTTTGAACAAAATTCATTGAGCCAATCGATTGAATGTTTACTTTTATTCTAGAGTAATATGATGCGTATTCTCATTTGATGTGTATTGATGTCTTGTTTTGATAACTTATGTTGATGCTTTTTTATAAGGCGAGAGTAATTGATATTATCCATTAATGTTTTTCTATAAGGCGATAGTCGATTATGTTGTTGTTGTCGAACTCGGAGAGCTCTAGAGACCATTTCAGCATGCGTCCTGCCATGTCGGGCCTGTCGAGCAGCTTTTTGATCGGCTGCTCGGTTCTGACCACGACAGTATGGTCCAGGAAGTAGTGTCGGAGTCTCCTCGTCGCGTTGATAAGGGCCAGGGCGACTTTCTCGATCTGTTGATACCTCACTTCTGGGTCGTGGAGGGCCTTTCTCGTGAAATAGATTGGTTTCTTCCTGTTGGGGGTTTCCCGGATTAGTACGGCGCTCACGACCTCGGTTGAGACGGTCAGGTACAGGTAGAGGGTTTCCCCAACGTCTGGTCACGTTAGGACAAGCGAATCTGACAGGACACGTTTGAGATGGAGGAGGGTCTGCTCACATTCCTCCGTCCATTCGAACGCAGCTTCCTTTCTTAACAGTTTGAAAAAGAGGAGGGTGTGTTGCGCGGATTTGGCGACGAAGCGGGACAAGGACACGAGCATCCCGTTGAGGGACTGTATTGAATTCTTCGTGCTCGGTGCCCCGATCTCGGAGAAGGCCCGACATTTGTTCGGGTTCGCCTCGATTCCCCGTTTGGTTAGGTAGAAACCGAGGAACTTCCCTGCGCGTATCTCGAAGGTGCATTTCTCCGGGTTGAACCGCATCCGACATCTCCTCGCCGTCTCGAAGACTTTTTTGAGATATGTCGTATGGTCGACTTGACGATCATGTCGTCCATGTAGACTTCGAGCATGTCGCCTATCTCTCCCCGGAAGACTTTGTTCATCATCCGCTGGTAGGTGGCGCCGGCGTTCTTTAGGCCGAAGGGCATTATGTTGTAGTAATATTTGCCCGACTCGGTCATGAACGTTGTGCTCTGTTTGTCGACCTCGACCATGGGGATTTGGTTGTATCCCGAGTAGGCGTTCATGAAGGACAGTAGTTTGAAACCTGCCGAGTTGTCGATGAGTTTGTCGATGTTAGGGAGAGGATAGGCGTTCTTAGGACATGTCCGGTTGAGATCGGTGTAATCAACGCACATCCTCCATTTTCCATTATATTTTTTTTTACTAATACAACGTTAGACAGCCAGGTTGAATATCGGGCTTACGAAATAAAATTTGCCTCTAGGAGGTCTTTTACAGCTTTTTCAGTCGTCGTTGACTTTTCAGGGGACTGCCTACGTCTATGTTGTACTATTGCCTTAGCGGCCGGGTTGACAGAGAGTTGGTGGTAGGCGACCTCGGGGTCGAGTTTGGGCATCTCAACGGCGCTTCAGGCGAAGACGTCAGCGTTCTCACCGAGGCAGACCTTCAACTGCTTCCTCGCCAAGTCGGGCAGCCTCACTCGTATCTTCATCGTCCTCGTCGTGTCTGCGCCGAGGGTTACTATCTCGAAGTCCCCGACTGGAATGGGCCGCCAGCTTAGACCAGACCTCCTCAGATATCGCGAGCTCGCTCCTGACAGCAGCCAAATCCTCTGAGGAGCACCCCTCCTCATTCAGCACAAGGGCTATCTCAAAATCCCTCACCACCATGGACAGCATCTTCCTCCGGGCCTCCTTGCTCGCAGCCAAGATACTCCTCGCTTCCTCTGGAGCCACCACGGGAGCATTCCCCCCCGAAAAGTAATTCGGCCGGAGACAGTAGGGGGCAGAACGAAACTCCGCTCTGGGGACCCATTTGTCAGATCAATAGAGGGTACCTCAACCTCTCATCGCCTCTTAGAGGCCGGCAGTGGCGCCGGTGAGCCACTTCCCTGCAGGGACGAAGTCGTTCCCGAGGAACCAACGACCAGCTCCCTCCGAACAGCGGCAGTCCTCCCTTGAGGATGACTGTTACCCCGGTTCATCAACTTAATTACGCGTTCCTCCACAGAGCCCATTGTACCTACAGGAAGAGCACAAGAAAAACAGTTAGCATTAAAACCAAAAACAAATAATAAGACTAGCCGGGGAGTCGCCACACTACCTAGGAGCCGATGGGCCTTAGCCTCTGTCCGACACTCAAGCAGGGCCTTAGTGTTGATACATCGGGTCTCTGTACGTATCTTCCCGTCTGCGTCACAGATATACTCCCCGTCGGGGGACACGCACTTCCGAGGAGGAAGACGTCCGACGAAGTCCGTCAGCTTTCGGAAGACCAAACTATCCTCCTCGCCCAGGCGGCTGGGTCGATAGATAAAGCTATTAGTGCTCGAACGAAACTGCAGGTCCGCCCAATCCAAGAGGAAATTTGACTCATAACTATCCTCAGATTGCCCGTCTACGACTATCACCTCTCGCCGGAAAATGGTCTCGTAGGCCTCGTCCGTCGTCGGCATTACCACGGACGATCTGTCTTTGCACCCTCACACTGAGTTAGTATACGACCGGAAGATTCTGGTCGGCTGCTTCAAAGAGACCCAGTTGTGACGACCAGCCATCGTCTGACACTGCAGATGAAAGACGTAGAAGAACAACGAGATGGTGGCCCCAAGCTCAAGATAGTCGTAGACGATTTCAAAGGCCCGGATGAAGGAGAGAGAGTTTGGATGGAGTTGGGACGGTGCTAGCATCAGATGGTCGAACACACCCTGCTGGAAACCCGTGAAAGGCATATGCATCCCCACCTCCTTGAAAGCAAACTCATACATCGGGAACCGACCATCGTCGCACCGTGAGCATATGCGATCCAACTCCCGTAGCCGACAGGCTCGAAACTGATGGGGACTCCCGGCCACCATATCTTCGATCACAGCGAACACGTTAGAGTCGTCGAGGACGAACCTCAACATATAGTTTAGAGGCTCTTCCCCGACCCATTCCTCTAACGGTCTCTCCGGGGGATCTGCGACGGCTGCGTCTTGGCGACCTTCCTCGTCCTCGGTCAGGTACCAATGCACCTCCTCTTCGTCGTGGTCGGCCATTTTACCTGAAAAGGAGAGGAACTTGGTGAATTCGACAGCCAAATCAAGTCCACCTTTCCACCGTAGTTCAAGTAAAAGGGCGTGGCCACCTAGACGTCTAGAGGACGAGTTGGGGGTAGCCTTGCCCCCCGAGGTGCCCAGGGAATACACTCTTAGTCCTCGGCGCACACATTCACTCGTGCCCGGGGCATTCATCAATTACCCTCGGGACGTTCAAAGTCCTATCAATTCTCCTCAGGCCACTCATCGCAAGGGTCGGGGACAGTCATTTACTGCTCTAATTTTTGAAGACCCTCCGGCGTATTCACCGGAAAAGCCCGTAGTCATCCTGGCACCCCCAGCGGAGCCGCCGGAAATGCTAAAACACCATAAGGAAGCGAGAACTTACTTGATACAGTGGCGGAAAAAGATGTCGCGTCGGGATGAGAATATGCGGAGGTCGAGCAGAAGAATCAAGGACGCCGAGCAGATATCTCTGGATGTTGGACAACTACAAAAGAAACGAATGAATGAAAAGACGAGTTAGATCCGCATATAAATATATATATATATATATATATATATATATATATATATATATATATATATATATATATATATATATATTTATATATATATATATCCCTAGCACGGGAAACGAAGCGTCGCTAGGCACTCAAGTACCTAGCTCGTAGCCGCCACAGGAAGACACGTGGCAACCCTCCACCTTCCCTGCGTCCCTTCAGGTTCTCCCCCTCGACCGCGGGCTTCCCCCACGTCATGGGTTCGCTTGGCCGACACAGCCATAACCTGCCTGACATAGCGACGCGTCCGACGTTATTCGCTGCTTAAGTCATAGCTCGCTTGACCGCGAACAACGACTTAGGAGGCTACTGTTCTGGACTGGGCCGACGCTTAGCCCACAATCGAGCAAGCCTAAACCCCATTAGATTTGGGCCCAATAGGACCTTACGGACGGGTAGAAAATCCGTCGGGCACAACATCTTCCCCCGTCGGGCACAGGCCAACAGTTGTCGAGCAGGACCCTCGTAGCTGTTCGACCAGCCTCTTTCTCCCCCTTCGTTGGGCAGAGCCCAGCCTGCCCGGGGAATCTCCTCAGACCTCTCCCACGTTCTCTACATGTCCCCCACGCAGTGACACGTCATCAAGTAACTACCCACGTCTTGGAGATTCGGTCTTCCACCTCCCGGATAGCGCGAAACAGTTACCCTAGGGCGAAGACCGCGTGTTGGTCTTCACGACGCCGCGTCAGCCCTAGCAGTTACCAAAGTTGGGTCTGACAGCCCAACTCAACGCAAGGTAACCGCTGGCCCTGCGCTGGGGGCTCATTATAAATACCTTCTTCCATTAGAAGGTCAGGTAACTCAACTTTCTTACTCTTCTCTCTATACTTGTTATCACTCTACTTGTCACTTACTTTGACATCAGAGTGTGTTTCAGGTACACCGCCCCCCCCCCCCCCCCCCCTCTGTCCATCAAGTCAATAGTTCGACAGCTCAGACGCGTGGCATCTCAACGATCTCTCTAGTCAGGTATGATCAATTATAATAATAATAATGTTTATATTCCTATTTCAATTCCAATTATAAATTAAATAAACAAAACTCATAAAACTCTTCATCCTTTTTATATAAGTTAGTACAATAATTTTTAAATTCAAATTAAGAAATTAACTTTTAATTTTAAAATAGTTTTTGAAAATTAATTTATCAATTTTTTTTATATATCACAATAAATAATAATAAAATAAGAATAAATATTTTAAATATTATTATTAATTTTATGTATCATAACTGAGTTATAAAGAATAATTATGATAATAATATTGTTCATATTTCTATTTTTATTTCAATTTCAATTAGAAAAATAAAACTTATAAAGTATTTACATTCATATTCCAAATATTAAGGGTATCTAATAAAATAAAAATAAAACTTATAAAACTTTAAACTTAATATATAATTTTAGAATATATTTATTTCTTATTCATATATTTATAATGGATTAATTAAGTTTTTCAAGAAAAAATAAATGACACACGTTTGTTATTATGAACTGCGATGAAAAATAGAAAAATGTTGATGTTGAGATTCGAAACTTGTAACCATTAATCTATGACAACGATTGTTATTATGAACTGCGATGAAAAATATTTTAATAAAATAAATAAAAAATAAAGCGTGTAAAAATAAAATATTACTTGAAATTTTGACACGCAGATACCAAATGTCGATGCATACGTTACAACACTGGGATCAAAACACAACTTGAACACACACAACCAAAAATTGTAAATTGTAGAAAATAGATAACACCAAAGTTGTTAACCCAGTTCGGTGTAACTCACATACATCTGGGGGCTACCAAGTCAGGCAAGAAATCCACTATCAATAGTATTAATTTGAAGCTAAACAATCCTATATTACAACTTCTCACTTAATCCCTATCCAGTGCAACTTCTACCTAGGAACTCCTAAATATGAGAACCCCTCTCGCTCCCTAATCACCTCAGTGATATCAAACAATCACAATCCCAGTGACTGTATACAAAATAACGAAAACAGAAGATTACACTTTCAAAATAATACTCGGTTTTGCTTAAAAGCTTCATCCAAGAACAATACGCTCTTTACTTAAAAGCTTAGAGTGAACAATGAACAATCGGTCAAACTCAATGCATCAGAAGATAGATGAGTGACATACAATTAACAAACGAAAACTCCAGGGACCAACCAAAACAACGACTAATCCTTATTACACAAAATTCTCACGTTATGCTATCTACTTCAAATAGAGTTCTTCTTCTCTTTAAATAGCCTTCAGACCTACTGGACTTGGGCTTCTTGAGGCATACAAATAACAATAATCAGTATGAACTGGATGCAAATCAACCTACATGATAATAGGAGAAAAATACAAACTTTCCTAAAAAGGCTCAAGGATCCTTTTTATGAAAAGTAACAGAATCAGCAATAACAAAATTTCCACAATATACTCCCATAACAGTCGCCCACGTGTGCATCAGAACACACTCAAAATTAACACTAAAATTATCAAAATAGTCATGCCATAACTATCTGGTATAACATGTCTTGGAAAACGTCCCAACATCATGTAGAACACGATGTCTGACTGACATGGCAGAACATCTGGTTCAACACCTTGCTAACAACATGTTGTTTTATCAAAATGCAGTCAATCCAAAAACCACAGGACTTACAACCTCCCTCTATGGAAATTGTTGGCTAAAACAACCCTAGCACATACCAGAGGTACACAACAAAAACAAAAATACATAAACACATAAACCCAATAACCATAATGTTGTCAAACTAATAAAGAACACTAGACAACATAATGTCAAGACATTAGGTCTGACATCACAAAACAACACAAGCTACATGAGAACATGTAAGCTCTGTACAAACTGCAACCTTGCATAAGCAAAACAGACAGATACACAATTCCCCTTGTCACACATAATTAGTTCTCCCCCTGAAAACTACAACCTACTGCAGAGAATAATAACTTCTCCCAAACACAACAAAGAGCTCTACATCTTCTCAACAACAACAACAGGCATGACAGACTATGATGCTCCCTCTAAATAGTTGTATTCATCCCATTAATAAAAAAAACAACTATTCTTCATAAGCAGTAGTACGCACATGACACAAAGTCATGACATTTGATCTAACATCAGAAACAACAAATAAAAATAACACTTTACTCCCCCTTTTTAGGCAAAAATTAACATAAAATAGAGTAAATGTAAACACGCACATGATGGAAGCACAAAAGAAACAAAATGCATACAACACAATTTCAGATGGAAACACACAAAAAAAAATAGATCACTTTTAGATGATCCTCGAACTCTTGCCTCTATCAAAGATCCTTCTGCACTTCTTGAAATTGTCACATTATGTAGGAGTGTTAGTCATAAACTCCCTTACCACAACCTTCAAGTACATCTTCTTTAAACCGGTCAGTCTATATTGAAGAGGTCTTTTATTCCACTTCTTAACAATCTTCACTAGCTAAGGCCTCCCAAGCATCTGAGAATAGAGGAAAGATGCATATTGTGTTACATTCCTCCATTTTTGTAATTGCTACAATTCCTCAATAACGCAAGTTCCTACTTCACAACTTATGTTTTTAAGACCATTTCCATATGAAGAATCAATAAACATAACACGAAGTTGATCCTTAGTGTCTACACTTTTCAAAATAACACTTTTTCCTTCAACGAAAATCGTGACTAGAAAATGATACCCGTCAGGGTTCTTATCCCAGTCATTCAGATCCTCACAATGTAATGTTATAACATCTAGCATTACATTATGATTTTTCACCATCTACTTTATTTATATTGAGTGAAGGCAACCCCTTCCGATTTCATCATACTCAGCTTTAGTAGTACACCAAGACACATGTGTCTGCTTCTTGTAAATTAAGGCAGTCAGACTGTTTGTCATATCACTCGTATATTCCACCTTGCATACTTCTTTCATCATAGCCTTTGCATTGTAGAAGTACTCCATATCACAACCCCATGTTCCAATGAACCAGTTCGAAATCTTTTCTTGGACCATGGGACTCCTTTTAGATTCAGGCTCGGAGACAAGACATGAGTTTCATACCTTCTTAGCAAACTTAGTAATATTTTCCTCTATATAGTGTCTTGTAGTACGATCCTTGAATTGATCTAACTGACCCTTACCCGACTGACTTGAAGTGACTTGAGAGTTATCTGACATAATGCTAGAGAAATTACAGTTTTCTTCCCTTCCAGCCTCACCAATCTACACAAAGGATGTTCCAACATTGTTCTCAACATCCACCTTATTATTCTAAATCATCAACTATCACATTGGAAGATGCCATGGTCATCTCAGTTCTGGTGTTAAATATTCTAAATGCTCTGCTGCTTAAAGAATAACCTAGAAATATTCCTTCAGCTCTTTCCGAATCCATCTTACCTTATTTGTCTTTGTTAGTCACGACATGACATTTGCTTCCAAAAACAGGGAAGTACTTTAATATAGGCTTTCTTCATTTCCATAGTTCATAGAGAGTGATTGAAGTTCCCTCTCTCAAAGTGACCCTATTATGAATATAACAAGTCGTATTTGTAGCTTCAGTCAAAAAATTATAAGGCAAGCCTTTAGCGTGGATCATGGATTTAGCTGATTCTTGTATATCCAATACCTTTTGCCCAAAGGTTCCATCTAGCTGAGAAGATAGACTATAATTGATGTCCTCAGACTCACAAAATTTAGTGAATTGTGAATTCTCAAACTTCTTTGTCATGATAGCTTCTGATCTTGACAATCCTACTCTTCTTCTCCTTCTGAACACTTTGATATACACCTTTAAGAACTTCAAAGGTCTTTGATTTTTATTTAAGAAAGTTTACCTTTGTAAACCCATAGAAATCATCAATAACCATACAAATATACTTATTTCCATCCAGACTTTCAGTCTCCATAGGTTCCATAATCCCCATATGGAGGAGTTCCATAATTCTTGAAGTAGTCGGACGATGCAACATTGGTAGTGATATCAAGATTTGCTTTCTAACTTCACACTCACCATAAACTTTCCGTTCTTCAGCCTTTAGATCTGGAATTCCTTTAATTACTCATACATATGTGATCTTCTTAATTCTCTTGGGATGAAGATGTCCAAGTTTTTGCTTTCACAACTTTACTTCATCCTATTGAGATTTTGCACATGTGGAAGAGTAAGCAGTCATCCGAGGTTCCTAAAGATAGAAATTATATTTAGACCTTATACCCTTCTTCAGAACATCATTTTTATTATTTTTGACTAGACATTCTGACATGGAGAAAATGACTATCAAACCTTATCACATAGTTGACTAATTCTGACGAGGTTAACAATTAATCCTTTCACAAAAAAGAACATCTTCCAACCTGGGTGATCCATCATCCACCAATTTACCAACTCCTTTAATCTCTCTTTTAACACCATCACCAAATCTGACAGCACCTGTGAGTAGAGGCTCAACATCCACCAATAACTTATGTACCCCTGTCATATGTCTAGAGCATCCACTATTGAAGTACCAGTCTTCTCTAGTTGAGACTCTTAAAGAAGTGTGAGCTATAAGGTTAACACTTATATCCTCGATACTTCTCTTTTTTCTAACTAGCCTATCCTTGGAATTAACCGAGGATATTTGGTTTCCATATAATTTGTAATAAAATGGCTTTATATGACCACTCTTTACAATAATGACACCTCTAACAAGATTGGAAACTATATGAATGTCCATCATGTCTGGCCGAATGTTGTAACACGTGGTTGGCCATTGTGGTCCTCTTCTCCCTTTTAGAAAAATATTTTTCTTCAGGCTTCCCTCCATGTCTACTATCAGAAAGATAACTGACTTCTGCATCTTCTATTTGATCAGCCATATTCTCGATTCTTCTTATGGATTCAGTAACATTACTGAGCTTGGAATTCATAAGAGTTATTTCACTCTGAAGATGAGAGACAACCCCTAAGAGTTCCTTCTTCTCACTCTCCAATTCAGCTATCACCTTCCTTTGATTTTCCTCTGTCTTCTGATATTCCTCACACTTGTTACAGGCTTCCTTATAATCCATATCCACATCTTCACAGAGATCATTTTCATCACATGCTTCTATTTTATCAGCCCATCTGCCAGAGAGACTAGTAGAAGGTTCAACGAATTCTAAGTTGGATTCGTCTTTTGACTCATCATCCGACCAAGAAACAACCAATCCTTTTTTCTGCTTCTCAAGATAGTTGAGAATATGTGACCAAATTCGTCACTTTCATAACACTGAATCTCTTTACTTTGATATGAACTTTCTCCAGTTCTATAATTATTTTGAGAATCATAATTATTTCTGACGTTAGGGGTGATGTCCTTAACACCTGGTGTTCCTCTTTGGTCCATTCTCTTGAGGATTCTGTTGGACTATTTTCCAAGTAACACAACATTGTTTGACAGTCCTTCATCAGTATCCATATCAACTTGACCCTCTTTACTATCAAAGTTGGTAATAAAAGCTAAGCTCTTATTCCGTTTCTCAGACTTGTCACTAATAGCCAACTCAAATGTTTGAAGAGAACCAACAAGTTCATCAACCTTCATGTTGTTGATATCTTGAGCTTCTTCAATGACAATTATCTTCATATCAAATCTCTTTGGAAGAGACCTAAGAATCTTCCTTACCAATTTTGCCTCTGATATTTTCTCTTCTAAGGCACTAAATGCATTGGGTATGTCAAAAATATTCATGTGAAAGTCATGAATACTGTCATCCTCCAACATATTCAAATTCTTAAATTTGGTTGTCAGTAGCTGAAGTCTGGACATATTAACCATAAACGTGCCTTTATGGGTTATCTTGAGATTTTCCTAAGCATCCTTAGCTACGTTGCAGGTGTTGATCAACCTAAACATGTTCTCGTCCACTCCATTGAATAAGGCATTCAAGGCTTTGAAATTTCCAAGAGCAGTTTCATCTTCCTCCTTGGTCCAATTTTCTTCAAGTTTCAAGAATTCTTTACCATCCATGTCCTTAACCATAGGGTGCTCCCAACCCTTGATGATAGCCTTCCAAGTTTTGCTGTCCATTGATTTTAAGAAAGCCACCATACGTGCCTTCCAATAGTCATAACTAGTGACATCTAAGACCTGAGGCCTATTAACATTTCCTCCTCCTTCCTTGTCCATAGTACCAGAATACAAACTCCCTAAAGCTCACCCAAAAATAGAACAGGGTGACCTGCTCTGATGCCAATTGAAATTCTGGCACGCAGATACCAAATGTTGAGACAGATGTCATAACACTGGGATCAAAATGCAACTTGAACAAACACAACAAAAAACTGTAAATTGCAGAAAATAAATAACACCAAAGTTATTAACCCAGTTCAGTGCAACTCACCTACATCTGAAGGCTACCAAGTCAGGAAGGAAATCCTCTATCAATAGTATTAATTCGAAGCTAAACAATTACAATTTACAACTCCTTACTTAATCCCTATCCAGTGCAACTTCTACCTTGGAACTCCTAGATATGAGAACCCCTTTCACTCCTTAATCACCTCAGTGATAGCAAATAATCATAATCCCAATGAATATATACAAAATAACAAAAACAGAAGACCACACTTCCAAAACAATACTCGATTTTACTTAAAAGCTTCAACCAAGAACAATACACTATTTAGAGGAAAGCTTAGAGTGAACAATGAACAATCAGTCAAACTCAATGCATCATAAGAGCTTTTCAAATCCAATATTAAAACACCATAGAAAATTTCCAAATGGACAGGTGGATATGAGAAGGAGCAACATCCAGGTGATTCAGTAACCCCTTTTCAAATCCACTGAAGGGTAATATAACTTTTAGTCGGTTGAAGAGACAATAAAAAGGGATGAAACACCTATCAAAAGAGCTTCAAATCCTCTAGCCGACATCAATGTGGGACACAAACCAATCAAAAGAAAGACCCATTCCTATCTGAGCCTCCTCCACATATGCACTATCAAAAATAGAAATTGTGCACACCAACTCAGAATCTACCCAATGGTAGAGCACGACATTTGGCGATGATTCCAAATTTGTACGCCCTCTTACCATTTATTCTCAGCTGTCATGTAAAACATAACGCCAATAAACAATTGTATAGTTATTCCTAAAGAAGATTATTCGCTCATCTCGGGTCGTTATAGTCGTGTATAACTCGTTGTAGGATTGAAGGGAGGAGGCAAGGCAGACAACCACTTCCATATAAACCAGATTACAAGAGCTACCCTCTCTATCCCCTTTAGAAGAACTAAGAGGACCATCTTTACTTTCAACGGAACCTCTTCTAGACCCAAAATATAGGGTCATTGATTTCTAAAGGTTCATCACGTAGCATGTCAAAATTCTTATAAATTGCTGATACCGGAGAATCCCTCACATTACGTTTATTTATATTCTCAAACACATATCCTAAGTTAACTATGGTAAACACTAAAAGAAGTAAAACAATACATGAAAGAGAAAAGGCTAAAGAAAGATACCTAACCAAGAAGATGAAGAGAAAAAACTATTTAAAATAGGAAAAACTGACAATGTGAAGACCCTACTAAGAGATGGGATTGACATTTAATAAAGTTGTCTTCAGACATTTTCCACTTCTCAACACGGGATCACAATTAAATGTACCTGACCCAACTTTGTGGAAGACTTCTCATGCACCACGCCATAAAAAAACCTTGGAGGCAACTATTATGGGTCAACCTCAAACCAAACGCAAGAAAAATACAATTTCATCCACTACATAAATACCCTTTTATTCGTATCACCATATCAAGAGTCTATACCAACAATTTAAATTTCACAACGAAATATGTTTGGCAAAGCATAACTTACTCCGGTCTATTTTTATCTATACTATGCCGGGTAATCTGTTTTGTTATGGCGAACCAAATTCAATTTTTAAAATAAAAAAAAAAATTTAAAATAGAGTTAGTCGGATCTAGATCCAACGTTTGAAAAATGGTGATATTGCGAACTGCCTTCTTTCTGAGTGCAGGGAATCACTATCCTTCTCCTATGACAGCACACAAAAATATCTCTCTACTCTTTATTCCCCATTTTCAACATCACTCCGATCACCGGATTCCGGTGACCGGCGTCAACACCACTCATATTCCGGCTACTCCTAAACCCTAACCGACACTCCCTTCATGGATTCTCACTCCCAATCCGAGCAACCAAATCCCCCTAAGAAGAACCGCAGCATCATCGCTTTCGTATTACTGCGATGGCTTATCGCAATTCTATTACCCTTCGTTTTCTTGTTCTCTGTTCCCTTTCTTTTGGGTTTACTGCTTCTCATCCTCGCCGATTTCTCTGTTCCTAACCCCATATCTCTCCCATCACACTGCAAAATCGTCTCCACCGGTTAGTCTTTTATTCTTCTTCCATCTTGTGTGTTTCTATCAGCTTTCAAGCTTAGTTTCATTCTTGTTGAAATTAGTTAATCACTTGAATTTGAAATTGAAATTAACCTACTTTTAGTTGAAAATAGCTCTTAGAAGTTTGGTTTAAGCTCTTTAGATTCAGTTAAGTAAGTAACCTCAATAGTTCATGAATGAATCAACCAGGAAAGTTAAGAAGTTTATATGTTTATATTCATTTGATTATTAATACTCATTTTGAGAAGAATTGGTGTTTTTTTTTTTGCAATTCAATCTAAATTGGCTGTTATTATTTTTCTTACAGGTGTTGATATTAGATCATCTAAGATTTGTGAACTCGGATTGTTAGATTATAAAGCAAAAGATGTTTTTCGTCATTTTGAAAGAAGCAAATTTCGCTGCCGTTATGATTACTATTGGGCTTCAGTATTCAAGGTTATTATAACTTGTTGCCAATTTAGGTATTGCTTATTCTTATATAAAAGAAAAATATATATTATTTGCTAGAGGAAAAACATAGCACAAGTAAGAGGGAAGATCAGATTTCTTCTTAACAATGACTGTTAAAAGGAAAATAATATCAACAAAAAGTTCATTCTGAAGGAGATTGTCTTAAAATAATGACAGTCAGATCATCTCGCAACATTTTATTGATAGTTTATTCCAAACAAAAGTGGTTGCAGAACAATTTGAGAGAAGTAGAATGCTATTTCTGAGCTATAATGTCAGGAAACATAAACAGTAATCCGTGAAAGGAGTTTTATACCCTCTATCCGTGTCTATGATCATGTAGCATAGCGATAGTATTAATCCTTTTACACACCTCTGTCCAAACAAAAAAACTTGACTGTTTAGGTGTTAGTTATTATCACTGAATAACATCCAACGTGATCTTTCTTGCTTTGGATGCTTGCTCCCTTTAGTTAAATCATACACAGTTTTCTTGTATCGTCCAAGTAACACATCAATCTGTACATAAAGTATGCTCATGTATATCACAACCAATTAATTGTGCCCATTTAAGCAATTAGCTTATATATAGTCTATCCTTTATTGGTTATGATAACCATAAATCTAGGTAATTCTGTTGTGTTGTTGTAAATAGTTTATGTTAACATTGTTTTAGGTGGAATACCAAGATCACTTTTCAGGTCAGAAACAAGTTGCGTTTGCTGAGGCTCCGAGTGAAGCCCTTCCTCTTTATTGCAGGCCTAACTTTGGTGCTGCATGGCTGACGCAGTACAAATTTAAGGTGGGGCTTTCAATTTGTGGTCTTTGATACTATGGTTATAAGTAGCTATGACAGTCTTTTATAACTTAATATCATCTTTGCGTATCTTAGATTTTCCACAAGTTTAGGTTCTTATCTAGATTATCTGTTAAGGTTAGGTTTTTTATTTCTTAGTTATTGTAATGATTTGTTTCCCTATTTGATTAGGATTTGAAGCCTTGTATATTATATAGTTAAGGGTTAATGCTTAGTCTTTTCTGTATCAAATCATATTCATCAAGCATATCAAACCATACTTATATTCCAAGTCATTCGCTTTCTTCTTTATCTAAAACCAATTTCAACATGGTATTAAAGTGTTACCATCCTCAATGATGTTTTCTATCACTATTCCGTTGCCGAGTTTTACTTTTATTATAATTGAGACTCTACTATATTTGTATGTAAAATCCTTTTATGACCATCGCTTTCCTACCTCAAGTTTGTGTTCTTCTCAGTGCACACAGCACATTCGCAATGCTGCTGGTCAAGCTCTGTTCTGTAGGTTTATGGTTCTATTGGGACCAGATTCATCTTGTGGATCTCTCATTTGACTTTTGTTTCACCACTGTTTTTTTCTTTTAGGTGACACTTCCATGCGATCTACCCAGATCTATCCATGTTTATTGTATTCAATCTACTACTATTGAATGTGTTTATTTGAAAACATTGATTTTGTCATAGTTGCAGTTTGGCACTGTTGCCTCGTATACGGTTCAGAACTAATTTTGTAACAGTTGCTGTTTGGCGGTTGTTTTGTCATTGTTGCTATTTTGTCTCAGTTATAGTTCGGTACTGATTTTGTCTCAACTGTGGTTTGACGCTGTTTTTTGTCCTAATTAGGGTCTATCCCTAGATTTTTATTTTAGTTGTAATTTCGTCCCAACTATTGTTCCAAACGTGATCTGGCTCTACATACGGCTCTACTGATTTTCAATATCAAGTTATATATTTTTTCCTTTTCTTTTTTTCTGACTTGTACATTTGAAACAAGCTTCAAACTTGGTAAACTTTAGCTTAAGGAGAGAGTGTGAAGATTTAAAAATTTCTTATAATATCTTGAGATTGTCTTAGTTTCTTAGCTTAGAGCACCTTAGGACCTAGGTTATCACTTGCGATTAGTTTTCATATTTCTTAGTTATTAATTTATTATCATAATTTATTTTCCTATATGATTAGGATTTGGTGTCTTGCATTTCATTATTATACTTAAGGGTTTGTGTTTGGTCTTTTTTATATCAAATCATAATCATCAATCATATCAAACATTTCAGATTTCGAAGTCTTTAAAATTATCTTTGCTCTTTTTCTAAAACCCCATAACTTCAACAATGTTATCATGCAGAACCTCATTTATTATGTACAAACATCGCAGTGATGTCAGATATCGTAAGAGTTAACAACTCTTACTACTTACCAGTTCGCCAGTCGTTTTTGGCATTGTTATGTCATTCTTATTTTCTATTCCTCCTTTAATTGTTGTCATTTTATTTTCTCTTTCTCTTTTGTTATATTAGGTAAACGAGACTTATGATTGCTGGTACACATCTGGCATTTCAAAAGTGCATTTATATCAAGACAATCTCTTTGGTTGCCGTGCCGACGAGCAGTCTACTATTGAGAAGATTGTACAATATTCTACCCAGTAAGTACTACTTTACACTATCTTTCAAACCTACTGAATATTTGATTGCTTATTTGTTGTGATACCATCGTTTAGATAACTTAACTAAAAATGGATTGTAGTGTGAGAATTCATAATTTAATGCTTGTAAGTAGAACATCATTTAGACTTAACATTCTGTCAATGTGCATATAAATCTATGTATGTTTATTTTGGGAATACTTAAATATTTTTATCATCCTATTATTTAAATTATGCATGTATCTTATATCAGGGCCATGGAGACGATAAATTATTGGTTTTCCGATAAGAGAAGGAGGGCCCAATTTTGGAGGTGGGAAATAGTAGCTGGCGCCATATCTGGATTCTCAACAGCTTTGATCTCCATAACCTTTATTATGTTCCTCAAACAACTTCTATCTTCAGTACATCGACCGTTTGCAGCATGGATACTTTCTTGGCGTGTCAATGCTGTTCTCATCAGGCGCGTGTGTTTTCTTATTGCATACTTATCTTTTGTGGCTTGGTTAGCTATTGAATATGGGAAGAGGCTTGGTCTCACAGATATTTTCAGATTCCCAAGATTCTAGCGCTTATTTTGGTGAAGTGCTATGTCCTCTTGGTTGAATCCCTTGTAATATTATAATTGAAGCGGATGACATTCTTGTCGCATCTGCACCAAAAAAGAAATCGTGTATAGTTCGAGCGGTAATTACAAATGTAATAGTTTAATTAAACAGACTCAGTTCTTGTTCTTACTTCTGAAAAAATAAATAAAGTTCTTAGTTACAATAGTATGTTCACTAAGTCTACAGAGTTGTCTTGTATCAAATTTACCCTCTTATGTTCCTGTTACAAATGACAGTGATTCACAAACATACTTCAGTTGAAAATGTTGTAAAAACTATTGTGGTGGCATTTGGATTGATGGAATTATTTTTGTGGAAATGCGTGCTCCATCAGAGTCTAATTAAGCTCATGTTTACTTGAGCACTTAGCAACTTCTGCGTAACAAAATTCCCTTTTTATTAAACAATTCAGTTTCTAAGATGTTTTAGTAACTGTGAAGCATTAACTGTAATGGAAACAGAAAATAGTAGAAGATCATTTGAATGAACAAATAAGACAACATCTAAAGTTTATCCATTAAGTGAGGATGATTATATAGATCAAATTATGCTATAAATGTGAGGTCGGTTACATAAATCAAATTATAGATCAGATTATTCTATAATGCTTTATCTAAGACTATATTTCTATCAATTCAATTGTATTACGAATCTAATATATTTAAATCACTTAAGTTGTGGAAAGATATCGTCTCCAAATTTTCACCTCTAAGTTATAAATGTTTTTTCATTGCTAAACTTATGCGTTTTTAAAGCTCATCTCATTTAAATTCTCTTTTGACTCACCAAATAGGACTATATCATCTAAAAAAACATACATCTCGGTACTAGGTTTTGAATGTGTTCAGTGAGTACATCAAACTAAAAAGGTAGGGGCTTAAGGTTGAACCTTGGTGCAATCATATTATAATAAAAAAATTGTCTGTCTCTCCGATATGTACCCGCACACTAGTCAAAACTCTATTTATACATATTTCAGACAGTTCGAAAATAGTCAATTCTAATTTTTTTCTTTAAGTTTTTCAAAAGATCTCTCTAGGCAATCTACGCTTTTTCCGAGTCAATGAAAATTAAGTGCAAGTCTTGTTAATCCAACTGATATTACTCCATCACACGTCGTAGTAGATAGATCACTTTCATGATTGACCTTTCCGACATAAAATCAAATCAATTCATAATAAGTTAAGTCTCTTTTTTTAGTCTCCATTCAATGTATGATTCATTCATAGGTTTATTCTCCTTATAATTTGCACAATTTTATATAACAAATTTATACTAGTTGCATGAAATTAAAATGTCATCAGCATACAACATATTCATCTAAGGATTCATTTCCATGCAGTACCCCTGATGATATGCTTAAGAATTAGTCTAATATTCTACTAGCATTAGGACAATTTTTCCAATAAGATATTGAAGTTGGTAAATACACTGGACCATGTTTAAGTTCATCATATTCATTTATTTGGCTCCAATCCATTGTTCATACTCGTCAAATTTTGAATAACAGCCATATTTTACCAGATATACAATGTCACACTAATCACTCAGATTCCATGCATTTATGTTTTGCTAATTGATCAATGTTTTACTTTTACCTAAGCTTTTTCATCCACAAGTTAACTGTGGTAAGAGTTTAATCTTGTCTGAGAACTGCATTGTTTCTGAAGAGGCTAAGGACATAATATGAAAACAACAAAACATTAAATCTTTCCAGTTTCTGATAAAAGTCTTTCGATCTCTTCGAGTAGGCGCTCTTTTTCATCTGCCAACTCTTCATTCTGCTTCTGAAGATCCTCTATCTGCTTTGTTTGTTCAGAATCCTTCCTGAAAAATCATATTGTATGTTTATTTCGCATTCAAAAGTTTATTAACAGGTAAAACCGCATTACTGTTCATCTTTGCAGGAACGTATTTCGATTACCTATTCATGAAGGACAAATTAAGCTTTAGCGATCGAACTTCCTTCTCAAGGTTTTCGCATCGCTTCATGACAGCTTGCATATCCGAGGGAATTGTTGGTGTCAAGTTTCTTTCCTTTGCTTCAGCCATTCTGCATTACAAGGCTAATAAATTAGAAACATGCATGCAATAATAATACAATATTAAATAAGAAGAGTCTCTCTTAATCTGTTTCTAATGATAATTTTACGTACTTTCTCGAGCGCTCTACCCTTCGCTTTTTTGTGGTGTCCACCTTGTCATCTGCACAATTATTTGGTTAGAGAGGAACAAAGATCGTCTAGTTAAGATTTGTGAACCGAAAAATGTTCAATGAATAAATGGCTACCTGAAACAGCTGATGTTACAGATCCATATCTCTCTAGTCTTTTCCTCTGCACAAATCAGCAAGATTAATCTCGAAAATTTTAAAAAATAGTCGAAATTTCTAGGTATATCGATAGTTCTAAACAATACATGTTGTTATAAGAGTAGGTTATTAAGTATACCTTTCTGTCATCTTTCAGATTATCCATAATTTGTTCTCTGACACCTGCATTTCCAAAAAAATGTTAGTTATACTTTAATGAACGCGATGCAAGATTCAAAATATTCGGTGAAAATGGTTTTGGTAAACGAATACAATTCAATAATCACAAATTAGTTTTATACCTTTGGCTCGATTTTGAGTGCTTTCTCCCACTTGTTTCCATGAGCTATCACAAAGAGTTTGACTAGAGTTGCTAGGACCTTCACAAGCATCTAAACCAGATGAGATTACTGGTGCAGCAGCAGAGGATTCACTTTGAGAAGGTTCTCCAGAAGCTGTTCCGCCGTTTATTTGGTTCGTTTGATTTGTAAAACCCTCTAAGACAAAGTTTGCAGCTCCTTCAAGTGTTTCAATGACTCCGGTATCCTTAACTTGATCGGTAAAATCTCCTTGAACATTTACTAGCTTTTGATGATTCCAATTTTCTTGTCCTTCATTAAAACCAGAATGGAAAAGAGGCTCTCGAATGCCAAAAATTTCGTTTAGGCCGTCTTCTGCAGCATCTTTCTCGACTTGGCATTCGAGTCTCTTGCGCTGTAACGTACCTTTTAGCATACTTACACAAGATGAAACTTTATCTACATCAACCAATTGTTGTGTGTTGAAGGTAGATGAAGATGAGTTCGATGGAGACATGAATGAGCCCTTTTGACTCGGTATTTCGCACATAGAAAGGTAATCAAAACCATTGAAATGTGCAAGTTCTTCTTTTATGATGTTAGCATCATGCTTAGGAACCATGAACATTGAATCCAATCCTTGTGGTGCTTGAGTATTTTGCATTTCAGTATACCTTCGCCTGCAAAAAAAGCCTAACAAATTAAGCCATGTTTCGATAAAAAACTTAATCGAATAAACTAAAACATATACAAGGTGCGAAAAGGATACCGCAATTCAGAAGATCGGCTTCTTGTCATTCGTTGATCAGTAAGAAACCATGCCTGCATTGATAATGAAAAACATCTAATGAGTATGAAGATTTATTGAACCAAGGCTTCAACTACAAGAGTTTGATATTAACATACCTTGGCCAGAAACAAGTTACCAGATTGCAATTCTCTATCAACAGGTTCTCTGACGAAAATCGACAGAAAAACTAAATTACAACATTGAACAACTTTTTCAATTAAATGGAAAAAGCAATAGTCTCTAGTCGAAACGTTAAATCACATGAAATAAAATTAGGTCTCTAAATTACCTGATTGGAAAATTGAAATCGCCCGAAACATCATTTGTCAGAAAGCTATTTTGTAAGCATGATTTATCATTGTTTCTTCCATCTGAAGCCACACCAACATGTTGTTGATTAGACACATTAACTAGTTCAGTGGAGATTCTGCAGTTAGATATTACAATAGGGTCACAAATCAGGACTTATGCATCAGAAAAACATAAAATCGTCACGAAAAAATCGCCGATCAATACTTTAGAATATGTAATATTTCAGTAAACTACTAAAAGTTTTCTGTTAAAAAAAGTTCATATTTCATCAACATATACTCACCTCTTCGATAATCGACTGTTAAGTCCCATGCTCGTTGAATTGTATCCCTAATTTCGAAAACAAAGATACATAAGTTGTACTCAGAAATGTTAAAAGAAATCTCTGATCATATGTCATGTAGAAACCTTAACCTACCTCTTCATTTGTTAGCCAGCGTTTGAAAAGCTCCTCGCTATCGGCGCGAAAGCTTTGAGAAACTGTCTTGAATCCTAACATCTCCATGGTAGGTACTGGCATACCAATAGGACTCTCCATCACTGTCTTCAAGAACAACTCTTCACTTGAATTCTTGTATAAACCAGAAAATCCTCTCCCTTCCATTTCAACCAACACTCGAAAGCTTCTTGAACCGGTTTTCAGCTTAATCTATGAACTGTTTTATCATAAAAGCATATAGAAAGTAATTAACATGCAACAGTTAAAGGAACAGGTTAGTAGTAAATAATTTTTCTGATTTTTCTGTCATTAGAGTTAATAAATAAGTATAATAGAGAAGTGGCATCAAAGAGTGAAAAAAATACTCGAAAGATTCGATGTAGCATTGATTTGTCTCTTGTGTAGAATGAAAGAGAAAAGATTGTGGTGGTAAAATGGAGTGTTGAAAGGTTAGAAACCGTGTGTGGAAAATTTGATGGGCAGGTTTAAAAATGAGAAAAGTTTGTAGCTTTTGAATCAAGCAAAGAGAAGAATTTTGATTATTTTAATGGCAACTTGGTCACCTTTGGACATTAAATAAGTGAAGATGATGTAATTGGATAATGATGTTGAGGAACATTGATTGGTTGTTTTTTGTTTTAAAATAGGAAGCTGTTAAGGTGGTGCTTTCATTGTCTGCTAAGGATACTTGAGCAATGTGTGTTCACCTCACGTCCATGATTTTCTTCATAGGACTATGGAAAATGCATTTTGCTTGTAAAAGTGTCTTGTGATTTATTGGTTTCACAGAAATATTTACTGCACTGGAATATTGGTTTATAGATTCATCTGGTTACAGAATGAACAGAATGAAAGGATCTTCTCAATGGCTTTCATATGCACCCAAGTTGGGTGGAATAAAATAGTGCATGAAGATTTTTAACATACATGCATGTACCTAGACACACTTGAACAATTATTGATTTATATAACACGTTGTAGCTCTATGTTGGGTTACTTCATTTGGTTGGGACAAAAAGATAAGGACATTATTAAGAGAATGACGGCAAAGATAGAATAAATGATGAAAATAGAGAAATATTCTATTAAGAGAATGACGGCAGAAGAAACAGGATTAAGAGTTACAATGATTGTCACCCTATTTATAGGCTAAAACTAGGGTTACTAGAATAAGATAAAATATTAAAATACCCTCTAACAAACTTAGGGATTAAGAAAGTAATATAATAAAATATGAATTATTACTAATATCATCCCTTAATTCATATTCCATCAAAACTTGTAACACCAATTCCATCCCTTAATCTGAGAAATTGATCAGTCTTGATAGCTTTCGTCAGAACATCTGCCAACTGCTTCTGAGTGCTGCAGTGTACAACTTCTAACACTCCACTCTGAACTTGATGTCTCAGAAAATGATACTTGGTCTCAATATGCTTGCTTCTCCCATGCAACACTGGGTTTCTGGCAAGATTGATTGCAGACTTGTTGTCAATCATCAACTTCAGAGGTTTGTCTACTTTAATCTTCAGATCCTGCAACAGATTCAGAATCCACACAGCTTGGCATGCAGTAACAGCACCTGCAATGTATTCAGCTTCACAGGTTGACAACGCCACAACAGGTTGCTTCTTGGAACACCAAGAAATAGGACCTCCCAGAAATTTGAACAAGTACCCAGAGGTACTTTTTCTGTCAACTCTGTCTCCACACCAATCAGAGTCTGAATAACTCAGAAGTTCTGACTCATTATTTCCTCCAGAGGGAAATAACACTCCATACTTCAGAGTTCCTTTGATATACCTCAGAATCCTGACAGCAGCTTGGTAATGGGACCACTTAGGTTTACTCATGAACCTACTAACCATCCCAACTGAGTAGCAAATATCAGGTCTGGTATTGCACAGATACCTCAGAGAACCAACCAACTGTTTGAAGGTTGTAGCATCCACATCCTTTCCTTCAGAGTCTGAATCCAGTTTCTGATTTGTATCAGAAGGTGTGACAACCATCTTACAATTCTTCAGATCAAATCTCTTCAGAAGTTCTAATTCATACTTGAGCTGATGCAAAATGATACCTTTCTCAGAATATCTGAACTCCATCCCTAGAAAGTATGTCATTTTGCCTAGATCAGTCATTTCAAATTCATTCATTAGAACCTTCTTGAACTTGGCTATCTCCTGTTCATAACTTCCAGTCAATAGTATATCATCAACATATAAACATACTAGAGTCATATTGCCTTCAGAAGTATGCTGAACATAGACACCGTACTCCATCTCACATTTCTGAAAGCCTTGCTTCTTGAAAAATGAATCAATCTTCTGATTCCAAGCTCTGGGCGCTTGTTTCAATCCATATAGAGCTTTGTATAATCTGTACACCATCCCTTCCTGATTCTTTTTCACAAATCCAGGAGGTTGTGACACGTAAACTTCTTCTTCTAATGGACCATTCAGAAATGCAGATTTTACATCTAAATGCATCAGAGGCCAATTCCTGTTAGCAGCTATTGCAATCACCATTCTGATTGTTTCATGTCTTGCTACAGGTGCAAACACTTCAGAATAATCCAGCCCAGGTTTCTGTAGAAATCCTCTGGCTACCAACCTTGCTTTATGTTTGCCAATTGAGCCATCTGGCTTTAACTTCTGCTTGAAAACCCATCTGACGCTGATGGCTTTCTTGTCTTTTGGAAGTTCTGTCAGCTTCCAAGTCTTGTTTCTCTCTATAGCATCAAGTTCTTCTTTCATGGCCTTCAGCCAGAGCTTCTGCTTAAGAGCCTCCTCTGTACTTATAGGTTCAGAGTCTACTAACATGGCACACTGAATAACTTCTCCTTCAGAGTCTACTTCAGTGTCTTGCAGCATGTCAAATTCTGCAAATCTTCTGGGAACGCTTCTGATTCTTTGTGGTCTCTGAACTTGTTCAGAGTCTTGAGCTTCAGAGTTTCTAGCTTCAGATGATTGACCTCCAGAGCTTTGACCATCTTCAGAGTCTGGCATATTTCCAGAGTCTGAATTGCCACCAAGATCTGGATTGCCATCAGAGTCTGAATCATCAGAGTTTGGGTCATCTGGGTCACCTTCATCTTCTGAGTCTTCTTCAGAGTTTGAATCAGTATCAGAGTCAGAGTCAATATCAGGGTTTACTTCAACTTCAGAAATTCTTAACTCTGGCCTTTCTTCAGAGGTTCTAACATCAGACTCAGATTGAGACTTATCCCAATTCCAAACTTCTGATTCCTTCACAATCACATCTCTGCTGAATTCAATTTTATTGGTTTCTGGACAATAGAGCTTGTATGCACCTGTACTGTGGTACCCTATCAGAATCATCACTTTGCTTCTATCATCCAGCTTCTGTCTTCTGGCTTCTGGAACATGTTTATAGCAAACAGAACCAAATACCTTCAGATGACTAACACTTTGCTTGTCTCCAGTCCACTTCTGCATAGGAACTATTTCCTTCAACTTCTTCGTAGGACATCTGTTGAGTACATACGTTGCAGTGGCAACAGCTTCTCCCCAGAGCTTCTGAGGAAGCTTCTTCTCCTTTAGCATGCTTCTCACCATATCAAGCAAAGTACGGTTTCTTCTTTCAGCAAGACCATTGTGTTGAGGGGTATAAGGAGCAGTAACCTCATGCTCAATTCCATTCTCCTCACAGAACTTCTGGAACTCTTTGGAGTTATACTCACCTCCACCATCAGTTCTAAGAATCTTCAACTTCTGACCACTCTGATTCTCAGCTTTCATTCTGAACTTCTTGAATTCATCAAACACCTCGTGTTTGAACTTAATAAGGGATACCCATGTCATTCTTGTGAATTCATCAACAAACAACACAAAGTATTTGTTCCCTCCAATTGATGCTACTGGAAATGGACCACACACATCAGAATGTACAACTCCCAAGGCATGTTTTGCTCTTGGAGCAACTTCTGATGCAAGTGGCAATCTTGGTTGTTTTCCTTCCATGCAAACTTTGCATGACTTTTCAGGCTTCTTAATTGCAGGAATCCCATGTACCAATTTCTTTGAATTCAGATGTTGTAAGCTTCTGAAATTCAAATGACCAAATCTTCTGTGCCACAGCTCACTCTCCTTCTCAGTACTTGTTGCACTAAGACACTCTGAGTCTGCAGTTCTGACATTCACCTTGAATGTTCTATTCCTTCCCTGTTCTGACTCCATAATCAACTTCTGATTACAGTCATACAGCTTCAGAAGATTGTCCTTCATGGTAACTGAGAAACCTTTCTCAATTAATTGTCCCACACTCATCAGATTGCTTCTGATGCCAGGTACATACCACACGTTCTGAATCAATGCTATTTTCCCATTGTTCAGAGTCACTCTGACATTTCCCATACCTTCTGCATTAAGATATTTGTCATCAGCACATCTGATCTTTGTTCTCTTTTCAGAGTCAAAGTCAACCAGCCATTTCTTGTTTCCAGTAAGATGATTTGAACAGCCAGTGTCCATATACCACCAGTCTGTCAGATCATCAGATTCAGAGGCCATCAATAGCACAGATTCGTCATCAGAACTTCTGGCTATATTTGCTTCTTCTGATTTCTTCTCCTTGTTTGACCAACAATCTCTAGCAAAGTGACCAAACTTCTTACAACAGTAACATTGGATCTTCTTCTTGTCATACTTCTCTTTTCCCTTCTGAGCATTCTTTTGTCTATCAGAGGTTGAGGTTTCTGACTTCTGACCACCATCAGATCTTCTCTTGGCTTCTGACTGCTTCTGATACCTCCTATCAGAAATTGCTTTCAGAGCCTGCTGCTCTACTTCCCTTTCAGAAGTTCTCTCAGTCAAACGCAACTCTTGCGCTTCTAAACTGCTCTGCAGCTCTTCAATTCTCATTGTGCTCAGATCTTTGGAATGTTCTATTGCTACCACAATGTAATCAAATTGAGGAGTAAGGGATCTCAATACTTTCTCCATGATTGTTTCTTCAGAAAGAGTTTCTCCACATGCCTTCATCTCATTAGTGATCAGAATCACTCTGGAGATGTATTCAGAAACTTTCTCATTATTCTTCATGTTGAGATTCTCATATTGCTTTCTCAAGGACTGAAGCTTCACCTTCTTCACTGATGCGTCACCACCATAACATCTCACCAGAGTGTCCCATGCAGCCTTTGCTGTTGTAGAGTCTGCAATCTTCTCAAACACGTTTACATCCACACATTGATGAATGAAGAACAATGCTTTCTGATCCTTCTTCCTTACTTCCTTCTGCGCGTTTTTCTGTTCATCGGTTGCATCTGCTGCTACTGGAACATAACCATCAGTGACAAGATCTAGAACATCTTGAGCACCAAATAGTACACGCATTTGGATCATCCAACGATTCCAGTTTTTACCATCAAATACTGGAAGTTTGGTGTTCATGTTGCCGTTTCCGTTCATCTTCTACTTTGCACAATACACTCAGATTTCTCACACAGTGTTTCCCAACCCACAGAATAAAATTCTGATCAGATTTTGTTCAAGATTCAACACGAATCTAAGAATCAAAATCAAACACACAAGACCTCACGTTCACTCGTGTTTCCCGTGTTTCCCAATGAATCTGAACCGGAGCTCTAGATACCAATTGTTGGTGCAAAGATAGAATAAATGATGAAAATAGGGAAACATTCTATTAAGAGAATGACGGCAGAAGAAACAGGATTAAGAGTTACAATGATTGTCACCCTATTTATAGGCTAAAACTAGGGTTACTAGAATAAGATAAAATACTAAAATACCCTCTAACAAACTTAGGGCTTAAGAAAGTAATATAATAAAATATGAATTATTACTAATAATATGCACCCAAGTTGGGTGGAATAAAATAGTGCATGAAGATTTTTAACATACATGCATGTACCTAGACACACTTGAACAATTATTGATTTATATAACACGTTGTAGCTCTATGTTGGGTTACTTCATTTGGTTGGGACAAAAAGATAAGGACATTATTAAGCACATCTCCTTCAAGTGTATTTGAAAATGACTAATTTTGATACGTTGGACCTTCGTGGATACATAAATGATGATAAGATGTATCTACAAATATTCTAACGATAAAATGAGTGTAAGTGTGACAATAAAGTGAATGTAAGTGTGACGTTTACAATTTAAAATAACATGATTTTAAACTATTTTTTAGATTTTATAGTCGAATTCTAAGACTTAAAGGCTCTAGAACATTTTTCAAGGACTTATGATAATCATGAAGCGTTTAGTCAAACTTTATCTAATAGACAACGAATAGGGCAAACCTAACAAGTACAACAACATCAACCAAACTTTATTCTATTAAGTAGAGTGGGTTACATGAATCAACTTTTGTCATAATGTTTTATTAATAATCATACTTATATCCAAATCGCTGATCTCATGATTTTTTAATAACTTCTCTTATAGTTTTTCAAGTCTTTCTTTATCTCTAACTGTTTTACCTTTCTCCATATGATGTATTCTTCTTATCACATAATCTACAGGTATTTTTTTCTACCTGTTCAAACTACCTAAGTCTATTTTCCATCATCTTTTCTACTATAGGTGCTACCTCACCACTCTCTCTAATATTGTCATTTTTAATCTTATTATGTATAGTCTTACCACACATCCAACACAACATTCTCATCTCTGTTACACTTACTATATTCTTGCGTTAACCACTCAACATTTTGTCTCTACAACATTGCAGGTCTTACCGCATTCCGATAAAATTCTCCGTTGAGCTTGAGTGATATCTCTGTGTCACATAAAATCTTTGAAACTCTCCTCTATTTCTCCATCATTTTGTATTGCAGATCCAAAATATTTAAACTGACTTGTGGGATGATATGGTCTCTAACTTTCACCTTTAGGTTAGAAACATTTATCCTTTTGTTGAACTTACATTCCATATACTCTGTTTTACTTCTCCTTAGATGAAAAACTTGTGTTTATAAAACTCGTCTCCAAATGTTCAACCTCATTCAAATTCTCCATTTACTCTTCAAGTATGACTATATCATCTGCAAAAAAAATATGCATCTCGATGCTAACTCTTGTATGCGTTCCATGAGTACATCTAAAATTAGAGATAAAAAGTAAGGGCTTAGGGTCGAACCTTGATGCAAACCTATTTTAATGGAAAAATCGTTTGTGTCTCCCCTTGTTTCTGCAAACTAGTCGATACCCTTCATACATATCTTGAATAACTCGAATATATGCAATCTTAACATTTTTCTTCTCTAGGATTTTCCACAAAATCTCTCCAGGCACTCTATCATATGCCTTATCCAAGTCAAGAAAAATTAAGTGCAAGTCTTGCTTTGACTTCATAATTTCATCAAAGAGTTTGGTGAGTCACTCAATATCTCTTTCCCTAATGATTTTTCATATTTCAATAGGTATGTTGTCTTGCACAATCTCCTTACTATTACTCATCTTTTTAACATTTCTTTTACCTTTTGTTTCTGAATTTGACGATGATATAATAGTTTTTATTCTCTTCTCTAATGTTGAGTCTATTAGAGTATGATGAGATATCATATTTTTCATTAAATAAATTTTAAAAATACGTCTTCCACTTATCCTTTATATATTTTTCTTGAACCAAGAATTTATTTTCTTCATCTTTAACACATCTCACTTGATTCAAATCTCTTGTCTTTCTTTGTCTTCCCTTAGTAAATCCATATGTAAAATTTTCTCCCTCACTAATTTTTAAAGATTGATATATTCTGTTAAAAGTTTGAGTTCTTTTTCACTCACCTCCTTCTTAGGCCTATATAACTTAAACTTAAAAAAAAATCAATTTTATTATAAATATATAATACGCCAAACATATCTTGCACCTCACAAAATATGCATGGAATCATAAATTGAATTTTTCATTGTCTGCTAAACATATTTTGTTCAGCTCACATCCATGAATTTATTTATGTCTAATGATCCTTTGATAGAAATTGTAATAAGTTATTTTTAAAATAAGCACAAAAAATTTTAAGTTTGTAGGTTGACTTCTTATTGAACCAACATAAAATTTTGTTTTCAGGAGGACATGTGTTAGACCAGATGTTTGGGATAACGTGTATAATTGGTTTATGACAGATTCTGAGGACAAATATTAGACACGATGTTTATGACAGATTCTGAGGACAAATATTAGACACGATGTTTATGACATTGTATACACGAAAAAACTAGTTTGCAAGACATGTATCAAATAACAATTAGAGCAATAAATAACACAAAAGATTGGTAACCCAGTTCGGTGAAACTACAATTACGTTTGGAGAGCACTATACCTAAGAAAGAAAATTCACTCTTTATAGTAATAGTACAATTATTCTTATAAGAACAACAACCTCATGTTGTTTAATTCCTCTTCCTAACAATACCCTAATGACTTTCTATTTAGGTATCCACTTAAATTTGAGAACTCCTTTCACTTTATTTCAATCACTAATCTCAATTGATTACCTTGATAAATGCAATAATGAATGTTAAATTACAATTCAACTAAACAAACCAACATTATGCCTTATGATCTGAATGAGGACACTAGCATCGTGTGCAAGCAACATAAACAAATGACTCAAATAAACCCTAGCACTAAAGATCTTCAGTTAAGCGCATGATCTTCAAAGATGGAATTGAGTCTCCTTATATAGCAATGCAATCTTTAGGGTTTTTCTTCAATGAAAAAAAGATTTGATTTCGTCCAGAATTATAACTAATATAGTTGAATTTGATTTGCTCAACAAAAGTCTCCAACAAAATATATGATTTGTTATTAATTCAAATTCAAATTTAAATTGATTTGATCTTCAAACAGTTGTCAAACAAACATCTCAAACGCATTGTTAAACAACAACAAATTTGATTGGATCCCGACCAGAATTTTGCTCCAAAAATGCAACAACATTGGCATGCTGACACTAGGGTCAGATGTTGCACACATGATGGAACATCGTGTCCCACAAGTGTCCCTTCTGTACCAAAACAGCTTGAACACTCCATGTTATTTTGTATTATGCAGTCAATCCTAAAGGAACAACAATCACCCCCTTTGAATTTTTTTGGCAAAATAATTCTTCAAGAGTATTGTAATTAACTCATTCTCAAAACAAACATCAGCAATAAATAAAGTACAAATCAATCAGAACACACATTAACAGTAAAAAAAACATAAGTAGAACAAGTCAAAAATCTTGAGGTTGCTACTCACAATTAATGCTCCATAACAGTCAGTCATGAAATCACAATGTCATTCATGTATGAACACATAGTTAGTAGTTAGAAGATACTACTAACATACACAGATTGACTCACACAAGGGTCAAATGTCATGCCAAATGCTCCAACATGTGAGCACACAATCCAAACAACACCCAACGCAACACATCCACACTAGATCATCAAAACATCATCAACAACAATAGAAGAGACCACATCAACCACCAACAAGGAACATGAGCTCAAATCACACAAGCATACATGTATGCACACACCATTACACCATACTCCCCCTTTTTCCACAATTTGGCAAAGGCATTTAAATAAAGAAAAAGAAAGAAGGACCACAAAGCATTAGCTACTTCCATTTGCAGAATCACAAATACTAAAGTGGATGAATTGATTCATCTTCTTCACCTAAGGATTTTGCATCTTCCTTAATGAGTAAATATTTACTCTTGAGGTCTAAGTCTTCCCAAAGAGGATGCAATCCTTATATAGCCATAATTGTCCAGTTCCAAAATCCCATAAGGATTTAAGTCATGAATTTGATTGGTAAAAAACACATGAGATCAATCTTCAATAATGATGATTTCCAATCTTGATCGATCTCCTTGAATAAATCTAAATCTATTAATTATTCTTGTTGTCTTTGATTCATATTACATCCTCTAAAAACACACATGATCAATCAACTTTTTATTAGGAAGCTTGAAACCTTTGTAACTAATACAAGATACATGTCCCAATGATTGTGGAACATTTGACTTGACATCTATCCACGAAACACAATTCTGAATCTTGAAAAAATAAAATATTTACTTGATAAACATCACAATTCCAACTTCTCAAATAAAGAATTCAAAATAAATGTCTTGCAAAGACTGAACCACACTTCAAATCATCTTAACGGATAAAACATAACTTCTTAAGATCACAACCATGAGAATAAGATGGAGAACAAAACACCACACAACTTCTTATAAACATCAGTTAGAATTAATTGTCTTTCTTACAAATCATCATATCACCATCTCCCCTAAGATTTTTTAAAATGGGCGAGGGGTAACAGAAAAATCTAGCCTAGAATGGGGACAATTAGTGGATAACAATAACACATACCACAAAATTGCAGTTGAAGCAATTTTGTTTTTAAGACGTATAAATGTCAAACACAATGTCTGGCACAATGTGTATGACAATGTAGCAGAAACAATAAGTTGTGGTGAAAAATATCCAACATTTCTTCATAAAAATCAGACCAGTTTCATCAACAGGTGTATAAATGTTAGACACTTTATCTAAGACATCTTTCCCGACAAACAATATATAACTAAAACTCAATAACCCATGAGGAGTACCATCATTTTAACCTCAAATTCCTTCATCAACTTAGGATAACAAACTCCAATAATCAGCATTGTCTTCAACAACTGAGCAACACTATGAAGCTCCATACTTTCATTATACTTTAGTTATTTAACATAATGTTATTATTTATCCTTACTTGCAGTTTCTTCTTCTTCCTTTGCCATAATCTTGACAATATATAGAACCTTGCTTCTGAAAAAATAAACATTAATAATTCAAGGTGAAAGCTTCACATTTTCCTCTATCATACACCTTTCTATACTCTTTGCTACCTTCAACATTACATTCATTGGATATGTTGATAATTAACTCATTGACCTATTTTTCATACAAGGACCAACATCAGTTACAATCTTTATTAGCCAAACAACTTTTATTAGATCTATAATCTCTTTACAATCAAGAGAATTTGTACCTAGCTCTTTTTCACAAGTAATCCTTCTTAGAAGAACATATTTCCACTTTTGAATACTTGTTTTAGAATGGAATGACACATTATCCAATGGAAAATCAACAACATTCACATGAATCCTCTTTCCGCCAACCTTTCTCCTTATGGTTGACACAATGTCCTGGGCATATGCTTCAACATCTGTATCAAATTCACTTGTTTGAACAAACTAACTATTCACTTTAGAATTAACACGGGCAACTTGCTCATCCTTCCTTTGAGATGGAAACCCAGTCACCAATATGTCATACAGGTTGTCTGGCACATTCTAGTTGACATCTTCATTATCATATTTGAGCATTAGGTTACTCCACAACAGCTGAGTGTAACTACTTCCAGCATATATACTTTAGGAATCAATGATGTAGTCTTTCATTTGATTCACATGAAAATTAGAAAAGTATATAACATCTCCTATTATGTTGAACTCAAATTCAGACTGCATTTGCTGAACAAAATGTTCTAACATCTTAACTGACATCCTACACAACACAACATCTTCAACATAAATGTAAACTATCTTCAGGTTCTCATTGTCTTCCACATTGACACCTTCCATTTATTGATATAAATAGTAACATCCATATTGACTTCCACATACAAGAACCCATTGAGGAAGATATTTTTCACGTCCATCTGATAAAGTTTGAACTTTACAATATATGGCAGTTCTAGTACCAATCTGATGTCTCCGAGATGGGAAATATGAGTATAAGTTTTAGCATCATAAAAATTTACATCTTCTTCAACAGACATCATGATATTTCCTATTTTGTTAGCAACAACTTTCTCCACATCAAGACCAATGAGATCAAAATCTTTATCTTCATGAGGAGTCATCTCCGTTTGCATATCATCTATAGATTTTTTGCCTTTAGAAAACAATCTATATACCTTGCTATTAATTGCACACCCCGAAAATATGCTCTAATAATTACTTATCACGTATTCACATAATGTCTCGACATCTTTCTCCATATTTTCTACTGCATGATCCTTCTTTTCTTTTGATGCAAATTCTCTTTTCTCATTATGATTATTAACAACACCAACATGGGTTACAACTGTATCAACCTCAAAATTTTCATGTTCATGATCATCATCACTCACAAAATTATTTGCAGGGGTCACATCATCATTCTCCTTATGAATTTGAGACTTTGTCAACATGTTGGACAGGTGTCTGGCACATTATCAATATCTTGATTTCACATATTGGTTTTCTGGGTATCCTCACTAAAAAAACTTTTGAATGAGATGATGATTTATTATAGGTCCATACATGAGTGGGACATTAAGCACATTTCCACCAGCAGCTAGATTATACTTGTCAAAATGTGAAATATTATGGAGAACAATGTCTGATACATGTTTGTTGACATACAACATATGGGTTAATATCCATTCCATTTCTTTATCCCTCCATTTTCTCCATTACTATAGTTTTATCTATATAAAATCAACTAAATATTAATTATATGTCACATGTCATAGAAATGTGTGTTATTTACACACAAAACTATAGTAATGGAGAAAATGGAGGGACAAAGAAATGGAGTGGATATTAACCCTACAACATATAGCTAAAATTTAATACATTAAAAGGAACACCAATTGCAGCTTCACCAAACATAATATCATGGTTTTTATTAATCAAAACTCCAGAAACTTGAGAAGGAACTCCAATAGGAAGAATTCTGCCATAATCACTAATCTTCTTTAGTTTTTTCTTCTGAACCATTGTTGGTTGTTCAATGTTGGGAGGACCTCCTTCCTGACCATCAGCTTTCCCTTCAATGACAACTCCTTGTAAGAGTCTCATAATTTTCATAAGTGGTAGTTCATAAGCATGAGTAAGATGTTGAAAATCTTGTATGACATCTTTGTTTGCTTCCCAACTTGACAATCTTCATAAATTTTACATTCTTCAATTTTGAGGTCAGACATACATATGACAGATTTCTCTGCAACAAAGTTCCTTATACTCCTAAGTTTAATTTCTATTTCTACCATGTCATCCATAATGTTTGAAACATGATTTTCAACATTCTGCCTTACAATGCCAGCAATCATCTTCATCTTTACAAATTTATTTCTCATATTTCTATCACAAAATGTAGCATAGTTTCTTTCTCTTACGTCTTGCAAACTGGGTCACAGATATCGTGTCTGACATTTGTCCTAGAAATTTTCACAAAAGATATGATTTATTATTAATTCAAACTAAACTTGAGACTTTTCTCCATAAAAATCTCCAACAAAATATATGATTTGTTATTAATTCAAATTCAAATTTAAATCTCCATTTAAATTGATTTGATCTTTAAACAGATGTTAAATAAATTACAGAAACGCATTGCTAAATAACAACAATAAATATGATTGGATCCCAACCAAAAATTTGCTCCAAAAACGCAATAACATTGATTTGGTGAGTAAAGGTTAAATGTTACACAGATGCTGGAATATCGTGTACCACATATATCCCTTATGCATCAAAACATCTTGAACAATCCATATTATTTTGTATAATGCCGACAATCCTAAAGGAATAACGCAACAGCTAAAACAAATCATGTCTTTGTGACAGAATTTGTTAGTTTCCATGTTTTAAGAGCTACTCTTTGTTATAAATGTGAATTTTTCTTAATTATTTAAAAAATATATTAAAATAATCTCCCATATTGTATTATCTTTATATAATGATTTTCCACATAAATCAAAACTAATCTATATTCGTTGAAGTTTTAGAAGAAATTTTTTTATAAATAAAGAACTATTAAACGTTTCTAATAAAAAACTATTAAATGAAAACCTAGTCTCAATAAACTCTGACCTTAATTTATTTAAGCATATGATCTTTATATAATGTGCATCATTGCAGGCATAATTAGTACAAGAAATTGATAGACTTTGATTGTTAATATTTTCTTATAAAAAAATAGTATTATTAGTTTGGACTTTTGAATATGAGAGTCAAAACTGTGAAATGGCACTATCATTCACAAGAATATTCGGCTTATCCGGCAATAGTTAACCTAAATTTTCATCAAAAAAGACAAGGCTACTCTTTTTAGCTTTTGTCACACTGTGACATGCAATGATAGTTGAGTTTCAAAATTAATTAGTATTTAATTAATCACTAATTAGTAAGTAATCACAGGCTCCTTTGATGAGTCGGCAGCATTTTGTTTCCATGGTGACAAAGGTTGTTGACCTACACAACAGTGTCTATATCATTATTGATTGACATTTTATGTCCACTATATTATTTTATTTTGAAATTTTGTTTCTTTTTTATGTTTTATAGTAGATGTTGTAATTTATCTTTTGCTTGGTTTCATCTCATTTATAATCATTGTTATCAAGGTTCTAAAAATCAACCTTTGTAATAGTTAAGACAGAATAACAATAATCAACAAATTTCTTCATAACTGAATCATAGTTGAAAGACAAATATTGTCACAGCATCCTACACAATAATCCTGAAACTTTCATTTTGTTACAACATCGCATTTGTATGTCGAACCACCATCGATCATATAAAGCTAGTATATCTCATCCTCGGGAACATTTGGGGTTAAGAAATTCCGATCATTGGTGTCTAGTGTTATTTCTTCAACATTTTCTGGCACTGGCAAAAGAGGAATAATCTTGTCTCCATCGATTACCCCGTCAATAATTCCATACTCAACTGCTTCAATGGGAGACAGATATCTATCTCTTTCGATATCTATCAGAACTTGTTCAACTGAGCGACCGGTGAAAGATGATATAATTCTAGAGACATTATTCTTGCTGTTCATGACTTCTTTAGCTTGAATATCTACATCTAAAGCTTGTCCGCTAGCACCTCCAGGTGGTTGAGTAATCATGATTCGCGTATTGGGCATAGCTAGACGCTTGCCTTTGGTGCCACCGCCGAGGATAATGGGGGCTGTTGATGCTGCAATGCCCATTGCAATTGTGGATACATCAGCCCTCACAAGCTGTACCGCGTCGTAGATAGCCAATGTAGCACTAAATAAATAACAGCATGCAAAATAAGCCAGATGTGAAGAATGATGAAACAGAAAAAGAAAAATATACTTGAAATAAAAAACAAAAATCAATGATTATTAACAAGTTAACAAAAGGAAGCCCTAAATCAGACAAAACATGACTCCAAGCAAATCATAACAGACTTCCAATTATTTTTTCTAGGTGCCTGACAGCATAGAAGACCACAGTGTCGATCCTAACTTAAGCAACTCAAAAATAATATAAACTCTATATCTATGTAGAATCAGCATCAATAATGCAGTCCAAAAGAATAGGCACACTAGCTCTACATGAAATTAAGGAAATTGAACAGATATATGGCTCTTCTGATATGGCCTTAGTTCTTGGTACAAGAATGGAGAAATATAAGAGTACAAAAAATAGAACAGCTAAAGGAAAACAAAACTTTTCATCAGTGGATTCTCAAGTCTCTTTATATATACACCAAAGGGACTATGAAGAAGTTAATAAAACCATTTTATCCCATAAAAGATGCTACAGCAAGTAGCTGCCCATGTTATAGGTACCAAATAATAAATAACAGCAAGTATAAAACACTGCGAAGTGGCCCAGTTAGATATTTTTGTTATTGATTGTAATCAAATTTGACATCCATATTATTAGCTACTTGAATCGGAAGCGTGGTGGGCCCATAACCCACAGGTCCCTGGATCCGAACTAGGCTCTGATACCATGTTGGACTTTCTGCCTTAATTGCGGTCTGCCCCTAGTCGCCTTAATTGCGGCACTTTGGCTTGCCTCATTGCAGCCCCCAATACCTTCATTGTGTTGGCTTTGAAGGGATGGATTTAGTCCCACATTGCTTAGAGATATGGTCTATGTTGTGTTTATAAGTGGGGGCAAAATCCTCACCCCACAAGCCGGATTTGTAGGGATGAGTTAGGCCCAATCCAAATTCAGAGAGCTTATATATTTATAAGAACAAGTCTAGACTATTAGATTTGTACAAAAAGCCAACACAAAAACATCAAGTCATAAAACATTTTAACATGGCAGTTTGTCTCGACATCCCAATTTAATGTCGATTCCGGACCAATTTGCCTAAAAAATTGGCTCTCAATACTAACAAGATTCACTCCATATGTGTGTACAAAATAAGCAAGGAGCAACAACAACAACCACACCTTTTCTACCAGGTCGACAACGCGATAAAATTGTCATATGTTTAGTCATACAATAGACTATTTACCTTAAAATCTCTCTTAATGGCTTTCCTATTGTTTCCCTTTATCTCCCTCTACCTCTAACTTTCAACCTATCTTCCCATAACACTCTAAATATACTATTAGGTCCATCTTATCTATTCTAGGTACCAGCGCTTCTACATATCTGCTCCATACACGTTCAAACCATCTAAAATATATTCTACAATCTCTATAATGGAGGCTACCTAAATTTTCTCGGTAATGATTGCATATCTAATCATATATTTAATTAAACACAATATATTGTAAGCCATGTTTAGGCTATCCTTTTCATAGATGTGTTGCAAGAATCAAGTGCCTAGTAGTAGTAAGCAAGGCTCTTTCTTTAACCGTGTGTGTTTGAAATCAAAGGAGCAAATGATGGCTGCTTAAGGTTTGTTAAATATTGAACACAAATGGATTTGTACTTATATTGGTTTGGCTTCAAGTGAAAAAATAATTAAAAAAAACAATGACAAAATGCAGAAAGAAATGCATCCAGCATATCTTTTCCTACTTCACTTTTACCCTTAGAGAAAAATTTAGAAGAACCCCACTTAAGCAAATATATGATTCAGATATATTTCCAACCAGGAACACAAACGGATAAAAAAATTTAAGAGCAAATATATCAACTCTGGTACAACTTAAGTCAATGTGCCATTCTTTTAAAGATGATCAATTGACAAGCTTTTGGTGCTATCCATTTATGCCTGTGTGTCTTTGAATAGAAGAGGAAAACAATGATAAAAGATAACAGTTTCTAGTAAGAGGGTAAGATATCCTCCTGCAGAATGCTCCAGAAGGAAAAATTGGAAACTAAAAAAAATACTTCTTTGGAAGAAAAGTATCTCACCTCCCAAATAAAACAAGAGAAAAAATGTCATCAACATACAAATGTCGTCACATTGCATCTATGTTGTTAATCCCAGATAGCAACACATAGCGCCAATCCCCAAAAGTGTTATAGCGATACAGTGGACAGAGGGATGGCCGCTATTGCGAAGACTAGAAAACAATGTACAAAGTAAATATAAATTCTAACAAGATATATATGAATACTCAAATAGAAAAATACACAAAATTAAAAGGACAATCATACTTAATAAATATAACTAACTTTTTCATTTCCCATAAAAATCAAGTTTTAAATGTAATCAAAATGACATCCCATTAAAACTACAAAATCAAGTTTTATATGTAATCAAAAGGACATCCCATCAAAACGACAAAAGCAAGTTCGAATCAAAACACAGCCATGAAAAAGGCTATTTTGTCTTTGTTAGCGGCCGGCAGCCGCTGAACCTCAACTGTTGAAGGAGGATAGCGTTGCGTGGCTATTTCCAACATAGCATTGTACAAATATAATCACATAAAATTCTGGCAAGTAAATAAGAGGATTTTTAATTTCCATCACTAACACTCCACTTCAATAAATACTTAACATGCACCAAAGTAATATCAGAATCAATACGAAACAGACACAAAAATAATCCCAAATTAAACACAAAACTCAAGATTGTACAAACATAACTCATCACACGAGTCCTTGAGTCCAATCGTGTTTCATATCTCTTCATTCAACGCTTCAACAAGCAGAATAAATATCACAGTATCACCAATTCAGTATTTTAGTTAGCAAAATGTTACCAAAAGAAGCATACATTATCCTTCTTTTTTCATATTCTTAATTTCCCCAAATATCAATAACAATAACCTAAAAAAACACAAAGGTCCGTTTTTTCTATTTCATTTCCAACCCATTAACCTTATCTTCCCAATCACCTTATCAGATACAATTGCAACAATTCTCATACACCCTTACCCCATTCCAAGGCATTTTTTGTAAGCATTCGAAACCTACATAAACAATGGAAAAAACAAAACTTTATCTAACCTGAGAGAACCCCCGGGAGAATTGATAAAAAGCTTAATATCTTTATTAGGATCTTGAGCATCCAAAAGCAACAACTGACTCACAATAGCATCAGCAACAAAGTCATCAATTTCACTTCCCAAGAACACAATCCTCTCCCTCAACAGCAACCCCATAGTATCCGATTCAGCACCTCTCATGGCCCTTTCCGGAGTCTGAGAGGAAGATAATTGAAAAGTGATGGAGGGTTTTTGAAGATGGGATTCGAAGTTTGAGGGTTTTGGAGATGCGGTTGAGAGGACGCAACTGATTGGGGTAGTGCGAAATTGGGAAAAGGGTGAACGGGTGAAGGTTTTAGGGTTGGAGGAAGAAATGGGTTGTTTTGGGAAAAGGGTGGAGATGGGGGAGAGTGAGAGAGAAGGAGAGGTTGTGAGCAAATCCATTGCTTCTGACAATCGAGAGAGAAATGGGAGAGACTCGATTTGTGAAGTGCTGATAAACCCCACGAGGCCACGATATATTTATATATTTATTTATTTATTTGTTTAGAGAAAAATTAGAGAAGAGTATAGGACGTTATATGAGTTTAATTGATATCTATCGACATTGTAAAATAATTTTACATTATTATTTAATAGAAATTTATTAATTTAATGTGACAGGATACATAAGAGTGATTGATTGATAGTATAAAATTATTTTACACTGTCAATGTATATCAATTAAATTTTATTTATATTAGCTTTTAGGCAAATCACTGAGTTTTGATGTTATGTATTAAACTTTACAAGAGATAGTGTCTTTATTGGTTTCTTCTATGAGCACTAAGAGATTGACTTAATATACATCTAGTTTGAATTAGTGCCATCACATGAATTTTTGCAACTTTTAAGTTGTAGGGATGTAGGAGTCATTGAGTCTGCCTCACTCCACCATTTTTTTGTTAAGTCAACCAAGATTTTAAGCCCACAACATCAACTACGTCTGCCCATCCCCATTTTCTGTTGAGGCCCTGTTACTACTGGTCGGCCATGATGAAAGACAACACAATGTATGTCAACACGTGTGATAAATGTCAAAGGCATTCGAACCTACATGACACTCCGACCAAAATCCTTTATTTTATGCTTTATCCCTGACTAATTTATCAATGTGGCGAGGAAATCCTATGTATTTTTCCATTGGTGTCAGTGTAACAAAGGTTCCTTCTTGTGGGCGTGGATCACTTCACCAAAAGGATCGATGAGGAAAAGTGATCTGTAAGTTTTGTGTTGGCTGCATTTTTTGCTAAAATAGGTTGTTGTAGCTATGTGTTGTGCAAGATGTCTTTGCAGTTTAACTTTTCAGATGTTGCAGAGCTTTTGTTCATGATGTCAAGACTGATTTCCTAACATGTGATTACATAACTAGACAACATTCAGTTCAAAATGTTGTGTTTTGTTTGTTACGTTTTGTTTGCAATCCTTTGTGTTTTCCTGTTGAGAGATTGCTGGCGAGAATCATGGTGGAGATTTTATTTGAAACAAAAGTATTCTGTTGCATATTAAGTGGAGCTAATTGTGGGATCTTTTGTGCTATTTTCATGCCTATAATCGTGAGAAATCTTGAAGAGTTATTTGATTTGGTTTTTGCTAATGCCCAAGCCCATGAAGATCGTTCTCTATATAAAGACTTGTCAATCCTAATTGAAGATCAGTGAAGTTAGGGTTCTGTGTGTGCATTGCTTAAGAATAAGGGTTGTATTGTGTTCTTGTGAGTCATTCATTCATCACGCAGATGCTTGAACTGGGTTGAGTTTATTGAGTCGTAAATGTCCACTCTAAGCTTTTAAGCAAGAGTGTATTATCCTTGATTGAAGTTTTTAATCAAGATCAAGTATTGTTTTTGAAGCGTGTCTTCTTTTGTTTAGTGTTAAGTCTTATCACTACTGTTGTAATTGAAGGGAAGTGAGAGGGGTCTCATATTGAGGAGAGTCCTAGGTTGAAATTGGACGGGTAGAGATTAGGTGAGAAAATTGTAAACTATAGGTTGTTTGCTGAGAATCTTCAAACTAATTTTGTTTTAGTGAATTTCCTTCCTGGCTTGGTAGCCCCTAGACGTAGGTGATGTTGCACCGAACTGGGTTAAAAATTGCTTGTGTTGTTTACTGCTTTCTTATTATGTTTATTACCTTGTTCTTTAGATGATATCAGTTCAGATATTAATGTCGTGACATCACCTTCAACATCTCATATTTGATACCAGAATTTCAATATGTATCAGAGTAGGCATTCTGCTTTGTATCTGGGTGAGATCTAGGGAAGTTACTTTATGGTACGATAGACAGGGAGGGGGATTTGTTAACTGACCACCCATTATGGATGGTACCAATTATGACTACTGAAAAGCACACATGGTGGCCTTTTTGAAGTCCATGGATATCAAGTCATGGAAAGTTGTCATAAGAGGATGGGAACATCCTGTTGTTATGGGGAAAGATGGAAAGAAGATTTCTGAGTTGAAACCTGAAGAAGAATGGACTAAAGAAGAGGATGAATTGGCTCTGGGAAATTCCAAAGCCCTGAATGCACTATTCAATGGAGTGGAAAAGAACATTTTCAAGACTCAAGTTACTCATCCAGATGTTTGTTAACCAAAGAAAATGAGGCTAAATTATGGCATCAAAAGTTGGGACATCTTCATTTGAAGGGCATGAAAAGGATTATCTCTATGGAAGCTGTCAGAGGGATTCCAAAGCTGAAGATTGAAGAAGGAAAAAATTGTGGTGAGTGCCAAATTGGGAAGCAGACCAAGATATCATATCAGAAGCTCCAACATTTGACTACTTCAAAAGTGTCGGAACTCCTTCATGTGGACTTGATGGGACCTATGCAGGTGGAGAGTCTTGGTGGAAAGAAGTTTGCCTATGTGGTTGTGGATGACTATTCAAGATACACCTGGGTGAGTTTCATTAGAGAAAAGTCAAAAGTGTTTGAAGTGTTCAAAGATCTGTGTCAGAAACTTCAAAGAGAAAAGGAGAGTAATATCATTAGAATCAAAAGTGACCATGGGAAGGAATTTGAAAACAACAAATTTACAGAATTTTGTTCATTTGAAGGAATTAGTCATGAGTTCTCTTCTCCCATCATTCCTTAGCAAAATGGAGTTGTGGAAAGAATGAATAGAACTCTTCAGGAGTCTGCCAGGGTTATGATTCATGCCAAACAATTATCCTACCACTTTTGGGCGGAAGCAATGAACACTTCTTGTTATATTCATAACAGAGCGACCTTGAGGAAAGGTACTTCAGCTAACTTATATGAAATATGGAAAGGAAGAAAACCTATTGTCAAATACTTTCATGTATTTGGAAGTATGTGTTACATTTTGTTAGAATTGTGAACAGAGGAGAAAGATGGATCCAAAAAAATGATGAGGAAATATTTTTAGGGTACTCTACCACCAGCAGAGCTTATAGGGTGTTTAACTCCAGAATTAAAGTAATGATGGAGTCCATAAATGTTATGGTTGATGAGACATGTGTGAATAAATAGGATGATGATTCAGAAGATGTTGGAACATCTATGAATGATTCTCCAGAAGGAGCTACAAACATCAGTACAGGTTTGGAACCTACACATGTTGAATTTGGAACTGATCAAATCGACAAGAGGCCATCTATCAGTATTCAGAAGGACCATCCTAAAGAGCTTATCATAGGAGATCCTAATAAGAGGGAAATAACTAGATCAAGAGAAGTCTTGTCAAACTCTTATTTTGTGTCAAAAATTGAGCCCAAGAATGTTAAGGAGGCCTTAATTGATGAATTCTGGATTAATGCTATGCAAGATGAGCTAGGACAATTTAAGAGAAATGAAGTGTGGGATCTGGACTAGGCCCGAGGGAATCAATGTGATTGGAACTAGATGGATATACAAGAATAAGTCTGATGAAAAAGGTGTTGTCACAAAAAATAAAGCAAGACTTGTTGCTCAAGGGTATACTCAGATTGAAGGGGTAGACTTTGACGAGACATTTGGTCTTGTGGCTCGTCTTGAGGCTATTAGGTTACTATTATGAGTGGCTTGCATTCTAAAGTTTAAATTGTTCCAGATGGATGTCAAAAGTGTCTTCTTAAATGGTTACCTGAATGAGGAGGTTTATGTTGAACAACCTAAGGGATTTATTGATCCAATTTTTCCTAATCATGTGTACAAGCTAAAGAAAGCTCTTTATGGGTTGGAGCAAGCTCCAAGGGCATGGTATGAAAGGTCGACAAAATTCCTGGTTGAGAATGGCTACAGGAAAGGTGGAATATGCAAGACCCTATTTGTCAAAGAAGAAGAAGGAAAGCTCATGATTGCTCAAATTTATGTTTATGACATTGTGTTTGGTGGGATGTCTGATGAAATGGTTCAACATTTTGTCAAGCAAATGCAATCATAAATTGAGATGAGTCTTGTAGGTGAATTAACATTTTTTCTTGGTCTATAAGTAAAGCAAATGGAAGATTCTATATTCATATCTCAGAGTAAGTATGCCAAGAATATAGTAAAGAAGTTTGGGATGGAGAATGCCAGATACAAGAGAACTCCTACTCTCACTCACTTGAAGTTATCTAAGGATGAAAAGGGTGTGAATGTGGATCAAAGTCTCTATAGAAGTATGATAGGAAGCTTGGTATATCTTACAACAAGAAGACCTAATATTGCATTTGTTGTAGGTGTGTGTTCCAAATGACAGGCTGAACCCAAAGTGAGTCACATCAATCAAGTAAAAAGAATACTGAAGTATGTGAATGGGACTTGTGACTATGGTATGTTATAATGCCATGGATCTGGTTCTATGTTAATTGGTTATTCTGATGCTGAATGGGCAGAAAGTGCTGATGATAGGAAAAGTACATCAGGTGGATGCTTATTCTTGGGAAACAATCTTATATTATGGTTTAGTAAGAAGCATAATTATGTATCTTTGTCTATTACTGAGGTTGAATACATAGCAGCTGGAAGTAGTTGTTTCACAGCTAGTTTAGATGAAGCAAATGTTGACTGAATACAATGTCAAGCAAGATGTCATGACATTTTATTGTGACAATCTGAGTGCCATAAACATCTCCAAAAATCCCATTCAGCATAGCATAACTAAGCATATTAATATCCATCTTCATTTTATCAGAGAACTTGTTGAGGACAAGATTGTTACCTTAGAACACATGGCTATTGAGGTGCAATTAGCTGACATTTTCACTAAGGCATTGGATGCTAATCAATTTGAATTATTAAGGGGTAAACTTGGGGTTTTCTTGTCTGAAGCGTTGTAGCAGTTAATGTCGTGTGGGAAAGCTAATCATATTACCTTATTTTCCCCACAAATATGACTCATTTATCAAAAGAAATCACTACATTGTAACCTAATCGTCCTTCCCACACACTATTGTTACATTTTCCCTCTGCTCATACGATTCTTCACCTTTCATCTTAGAGAAAGAACACATTGTACTCAATATTACCAGATTCACAAAAATTTCAAGATATCTCAACAACCCATTTTCGCTTCTTCCAAAGATGCATCTGGTGAGTCCAAGGGGCCTTCTGCAAAGGCTATGGCTAACATTCCCTTTGAAGATGTGGTTGATGCTACTCATCTGTCAATTGTTTCGTGTGTTACAGATGAGGTGTAGAAACCTAGAACATCGCATGCAAATGGATTGATGAACCTATCTGTAAGTCATGTTTATAAACCGTCTCTCGATCTACTTCTAAGAAAGCGGAGGAAGAAAAATTCTATGTTGATAGGAGTATCAAATAATTTGTTTATAGGGTGTTGAATGAAGGGAAAAACCTGATTGTGCTTGGGACTAATACTCCACTTTCCCAAGTTTATCCTAGTGGTAGTTCTATGCATGTTCCATCCGTTGTAAGTACCGTTTATGTCTCTAGCTCGTTTGAGTCTGAGCAAATTGATTCCTCAGACAATGCTATATCTAAAGAAAAAGCTACATGTGAAAGTCTCTATAGGCTTGCTGACTCTGTTCTTAAAGAAGTTGGGATTGATGTTGTGTCAGATGTTGATACATCATCTGCTATGAAGGATTCTGGTACTACTGATTATGTTCCTTAATCTACTAATAAAGACAGTGATGATGTTGCTGGAGAAACTATTAATGTTGATGATTTTCCCTATGATAATAAAGTTATCAAAAGTCTTAGTCCTGGTATTACCAAGATACTTAAGACAAGAAAAGAAAAATCCATTGTTGTTAAGAAGAGTCCTTCCAAGAATACCAAGAAGACTGTTGATGTAGGACCTAAGAAAGCTTGGAGTAAAGTGGTTACATTCTCCAAGAAGAGAAAGATTATGTCTGACATTGAGTCAGATTATGATGCTGAAGACGATGTCCAAGACATCACACATGTAAACAAGGTTGTGATTAAGAAGTCATATGTGAGTGTGATTGATGCTCTCCTAGACAACATATCTTTTCATTCTCTTAAAAATGCAAAGAGATGGAAATTTGTGTATCAATGGAGGATTTCCCTGGAGAGAGATTTGGCAAAAGATTCATTAGAGTGTAAAGAGATTGTAGATCTTATTAACTTTGTTGGTCTAAACAAAAATGTGTCTGGTTTTGCTAAGTGTTGTGATATTCTACTCAAAGAGTTCATTATGAACTTGTCCATGGATTATGATGATAAGAAGAGTAAAGATTTCAAGAAGGTTTTTGTAAGGGGAATATGTGTTGATTTCTCCTAAGTTATCATTAATAGGTACTTGGGAAGAAGTGAAGAGGAACAACCTGAACTAGAGGTAACTGACAATCAAGTTTACAAAGTAATCATTGATAATCAAGTGCTGGAGTGGCCCAGAAAAGTAAAGCTTTATGCTGGAAAATTGAGTGTCAAATATGTTATACTGCATAGAATTGGTACATCCAATCGGGTGCCTACCAATAATACATCCATTATTTCAACTGGTTTGGGGAGATTCATCTATATTGTTGGTACCAAGAAGGCGTTTGACTATGGTACATATTGTTGCACCCCAAAATTTGACCAACAATTATTTATTCATTGAGTGTTGGAAAGTGGATACCTTCATCAGAAAGTTCAAGAGATCCTCAGAAGAAGTGGTTTGAAACCAGGGTTGTGTGCTTCATAGCTTGAGGGTTGTGGGTGCCCCTCAGATGATTCTGAGACTTTGAGAATGAACTTAATGTTTTGGGAAAGCCTATGAGATGTCTTGATAGCCTTCATGAAGCCCAGAGAAGTCATTATGCAAGAGTTCAGAAGATTCAACCATGAATGATAGAATTAGGGTTTTGACTGGGTCAACCCTAGGATAACTGAAGATTTGGGAAAGGTTGAGACCCAATCCAAGGGCCATGAGATCATGTAATGATGCATAGAGATGTTATAAACATGATTCCTAGACCAACTCATCATGATTGAGGAGTTTGAGAAGTTTCAAGTTAGGGTCTCCAAGGATTGTCAGTGAAAAACCCTAATTTGATCCCTATCTTCCAGGCAGTTTTAGCTCAAGATGTGATTGATATCTCACCTTCCCCACAACATGAATGTTGTAGAGCTTGTTCTAAGCTTTAATTTGAGTGGTGGAAGTCCTTGATAGGAGTTACAGAGCTCAAGTTATGGTTTTGACAAATTACAGGTCAGCAGAGGTGTGTGAATCTGGGTCCTTGAAGGTCACCCAACTTGCAGACAACTTTTGCCCTAGTAGGGTGATTCCTATGACTTCTTGGTCAACATTAATGTTGAAGAGCATCTTCTTAGCTTTAATTTTAGTGGTAGAAGTCCTTGATAGGATTTGTGGAACTCAACTTATGGTTTGAACAAGACAGGGGTATTTTGGTCATTTGTCAATTATAGGTCATTTTAGCCAATGCCTAAAACTCCTATTTCCAAGCCTCAAATGAAAAAACTCAAAACATGAAAGTTGTTCAAAATGGGATTTTAAGTCTAGAAAGAAGGTCATGAATTGTTGGAAAAGCTCATAGCATGGATTTGCATGATTGGTCAAAAAATGAACTAAAAAGGGCATATAAGTTTGAAAAGTTGAAATTAGAGATTGGTTTGGAAGATCCACAAATCCAAAATAGGTCATCCAATATATCATTTTGATTGGAAACATCATTTTGAGAACATTGGTTTAGATAGAATTTTGATTTAAGGCTTTAAAATGGGTGATGCTTTGAAAACTTGTTACTTGAAAAAGAAGGCAACTTTGAAATAGCTTGCACAAGTGAAAGAAATGGCTGATTTTCATTCATTCCTTCTCAATATCTCACATAAGGAGAATTTGACACAAGAATAAGGACTTGGTACATGAGATATGGATCATTCAAAATACCATCACATGATACTTTCCACACTTTTCTAGCACCCTCTAGATGAATCTAGAAATTTCCATCCATCATTATAAGAAGAGTGATCTTCATAGTGTTCAAGGTTGGTGATAGAAGGCAGTTTCAGAGGAGAGAGAGAGAGAGAAATAGCCATTGAAGTTCTTCCTTCAAGTTCAAGCAATCCAAGAAATCTTTCACTACAAGTCATCTCCTTCACAACCATTGCAAACAGAAAAGTGTTCAACACCAAGGGATCATACTGAAGCCATTTCAAGCCTTGAATCATCCTCCACGAGCACCTACCATCATCACTTGACAGGTTTCTTTCTTTCCTTCTATCTCCTAATTTATGCAGTTTTAATTAGTTTTATAGATGTAGAACTGATGCATTAGGTTAGAGGATGAAACCCTAGGAGTTATAGCACGATCCATGGAGTCCCATAACAGAGCCAAGAAACTTTAATCCTCAAGAATTGACTGGTTTGTTAGGCTCAGTTGTCAAAAATTGGTTTAGAATAGTTAGGTAGATGTGTAGAGTAGCTGTATGCCATTAGATTCGAGGATTATTGAAGGTTAATAGCAGGTGAATTTCATTTGGACCGTGACCTTGTGGGCTTCTGTTAGGATTATCTAGGGAGAATTAAGAAAAAGTACGCGTGTAGTCTTGTTCCTCTTGATTAGTAGAGCAATTTTCGTGTTGGAATTTTAGGGTTTCGTGGCCTGAGCAGAGAGAACGAGTGGCTAGAAGATCCATGCATGGATTCTGGGTTTTCTGAAAACCCTAGGTCAGTTTGGGGACGATGGCTGTTGGCCGTTGGATCTCCCTGAATTCTTGACCTTTTCCTCTAATCGTGTGGCCAGGTTTTAAAATGAAAACGGAGGGAAACCTCCCCGCTGCAACGCAGCGTTTCATTTAAGCTGGAACCCTGGGCCTGGGTCCAACTTTCTACTCGCGCCCCCCTATTTCAGCCCATGTAATAATCAACTAACCTGCCTTGCTATTTTCACCCCCTCCCTTTTATTCAATTCTTTTATTGTTTTTATTTCTTTTAATATTTTTCTTGTCTTTAAAAATTCATAAATAAATGAAAAATAACTCCTTTTTGTCCATTCTTTTTTTCTATGTTGAGATAATTTTGTGTAGAAAAATATAAAAATAAAAATGGAATTTTATTTTTAATGTAGAATTTTTAGTGGTATTTTCTTTAATATAGTGTATTTTCTTTCTTTTAGTTGATACCTCATTTTGCAAAAATTGTTTTAGGACCTTCCTTTAGTCTTTTTAATCCATTCTTTTTTGTGTAATTAGATGATGAATCATAGTTCCCCATAGAATTTATTCTAGAATTTTAGAATTAAAATTTGATTAGTTTAATTAGGGTAGCTTTAGGGTATCCTAATTAGGGTTTAGGTTGTGCATAGGTGAGGAAATTCATTTTCTTTAGATAGTTTTGTCTTGATTTTTAGGTAGAGGCCCATGTAGATGTTATGGGTAGGTATTGTAGACCCTTGTGAATAATTGTTAGATTTTTCCCCCTTGGTTTAGTATTTTTAGGTATTTTCTGAAGTTGCCTGATGATTTTGTCTGTTCTGTGGTTATCTGTTCATATCTGGGGTTTAGTTTTGGGGAATTTGTTGTGGGGCTTGTGTTGTCTTGAAGACTTTGTTGGAGAGCATCATGAAGAGAAGATTGTAGATCAAGACTCAGAGACCCAGAGCTTGGCTTGTTCCCTGTCTGTGAGGTTTGAGATCCTGAAGTTTGAAGGAAGTTCATGGTACTTTCCTGAGGAAGGCACTATGAATAACTTTCATTCTTTATTCTCACCTCTTTCTCAAGTATCCAATGATGTTGGAGCCAACTTGTGAGTTTAATTTCTCCTGAGGAGGAATGTAAACTAATCACATGTTGTTGAGCCACATGGGATACAACTCCTAAGTGGAAGCCTCCCAGTACTTTCCTGAGGAAGGTCCTATGGGTCTATTCACTTAGTTCCATTAGTTTATCTAGGATTTCTCAAGTATCCAATGATGTTGGAGCCAACTTGTGAGTTTAATTTCTCCTGAGGAGGAATGTAAACTGATCACAGTTGTTGAGCCGCGTAGGATACAACTCCTAAGTGGAAGCCTCCTAGTACTTTCCTGAGGAAGGTCCTATGGGTCTATTCACTTAGTTCCACTAGTTCAGATAGGATTTCCTAAATATCCAGTGATGTTGGAGCCTGCTTGTGAGTTTAATTTCTCCTGAGGAGGAATATAAACTGATCACAGTGGTTGAGCCACATAGGGTATGACTCCTGAGTATACACCTCCTAGTGCTTTCCTGAGGAAGACACTATGAGCCTGCTTACTTAGCTCCCTTTCTTTGGTAAGCTTGTTCTGAAGCTTGAAGACTGGGATTGTTTTCTCTTGGCTAGGGTTTTGCTTTAGAGCTTTGCTTAGATCTGATTAGATTCTGTGTTAGGGTTAGGATTAGATGTAGATCTTTTCTTTCTCAAGCATGTGTTTTGTTTGCCTGATGGCACTTCATGTCTCTTATCTGTTATTGCTTGATAGCATGTTGTTTATTTTCAGTATGATTACTGTTATTTCATGACTGGCTTGAGGTCGAGACGAGCTTGTGGAGGCTGAAGCCCCACACACATTTCCTCCCTCACTTGCATTGCATGCATTTTACTGTTAAAGCTGATGCTTTTGTCTGTTTTGGTGTATCATTGACATGATCCCTTAGGACTCTCATTTCCTCTGATGAGGATTTGATGATAGACTTTTAGGTTGAAACCTATGCATGACAACATCTAGGAGTTCCCTGTTCAAATCTCAACCATAGGATGAATCCATGGCATGATAACAGTAGGACTCGATAGTCTCCCTCCTAGTTGGGCCTGTTCTCTTCTCATCTCGAAGCAGTTTAAGATACAGTAATCATGAATGATTTCCTTCGTACGTTACGAGCCTTAAGCTATCTGAGAAAGGATGCATTCCCTCTCAGGTCATAGTCTCTAGTGCGGTCGAGATCGCAAACATAATGAAAAACACTTCTTTCAGGAGATAACCCGTAGTTTCCCGAACTACGTTTGCTCTGATCTTTCATACCAGATGAAAGTACGTAGGCATAGGATGCGATGTCCTAGCGAGCAACCTTCCCCCCATAACCCGTAGTTAGCCGAACTACGTTGACTCTGATTTCTCGTTCCAGACGGGAATACGTAGGCATAAAGTGCGACGCTTTGCCGAGTCATTTTTCTTTTCATTTTTCTTTTCATTCTTCTTTTCTTTTTCAGCCAGCCTTGATAGGTAGATAGATTGAAACCAACCCGTCCAAGTAAACAAACAAGCGAGGATCCCGTCGAGTACGACGGACGTGAGGGGTGCTAATACCTTCCCCTTGCGTAACCGACTCCCGAACCCAGACAATGGTTGCGATGACTTTGTCTTACCCTTTTTCGTCAGGTTTTTCCGATCGTTTCCTTTCCCGCTCTGAGGGATAAATAACGAAAGGTGGCGACTCTTCTGTCATGCCGGCACCTTATTTTCGCGCAAGCGACAGCTGGCGACTCTGCTGGGGACGGAAATAGCATCTAGGGACTTCTCCCATCCCTTATGCTGGGACCGTTTCCCATCCCCAACGCGAGTCAATCCTATCGTTTGTGTGTTTGCTTGTTGGGTTGCGTTTATTTATCGCATCTTTACTTCCCGCGTTTTATTTCCCGCATTTTATTTCCAGTTTGATATGATTATCTGTGCTGCTGTGGGAGAGGGATGTTACCATGAGTAAGAAGCCGGACCTGGGCTTGAGTACACACCTAGATATAGTTGCGGAGAAGTAGTAGACGAACCTGTCTGCTGAGCAGGCACAGTTCCCTACGAAAATCTGCGCTCAGACGAGATCCTTGCAGAGGTGCTCCTTTCCGGTCCTGAGGATCTGAGGGGAGTCCAGACGTGAGGATTGTCGACTCTGGGGACCGATCATTTGGAAGTCAGCTAAGAGAGGCCTCTTCATGACTTGATGATGCCACTCCTTCTGGGAATCGCATCGTCACTCATGAAAGTCTGTGACGCTGATGACCGCATAGGATGCCGTACCTTTGTCCGTGGATTAGGTCCATACCTGTGAGTGGGGTCGGGATATTGCAGGAAACTTTGACCTCCAGACTACCCGGTTTTCTTGACAGTGAATCAGTTATGTTGGGTTCTCAGTTGCAGATATGTTCTTGATAGAGCAAGGGTTGATCAGAGGATCTTATCATCGGGTGTTTGTCTGTTCTTGATAGAGCAGGCTTTGATCAGTGCATTATCGCCAGAGGTTTGTTCCGGACAAAGCAGATTTTGAGTGGGGTCTGAAGATCTCATCGGCAGTTGTTATTTGTTCTTGATAGGGCAGGTTTTGAGTAGGGTCTGAAGATCTCATCAGCATCTGTGTGTTTGTTCTCGACAGGGCAGATTTTTGATTTGGGGTCCGAAGACTTCATCGACAGATGTTACTTGATCTTGCATTCGGGGTCTTTATTATCAGGCCTTCGTTCTTGGCAGAGCAGAATTTTGATCTCGATCCTATCAGATGGTTATTCTCGGCAGATCAGATCAGTGGGGTTTACACCGGGGTTTCCTTCTCATCAGTGACTGTTGACACCGAATCTCCACAGCAGCCACCTGGATATGTTGTTGCATACCTGCATTTTGCATTAGCTTGCATAATCATTCCATTGGCGTGTGTCTGTGACAGGTACCGTTTCCCCGATCCAGGATCTCTCGCCTCTTATTGCGTTACTGCAGCCTTTCTCAGGAAGACTGATGCGTACGAGTTCTCGGCCCTTGTTGTGTCGAATCTGACTATTGCTATGCGAGGTTACTATTTCCATGATTGGGCCTGGATTCCTCTCCTTATTATTGTCAACAGGTGCCAGGATCGGGGATAATCTCTCAAGCACACAGACACACGCATGCATCTGCATAAAGCATTTTTGCATGACATACATTCTGTTACCTTTTCCTAACCTTTGATGTTGACAGGTTTTTCAGGTACTCAGGTTCCGAGCTGCTTTCGATCTCCAGGATTGATCAAAGACTCATCCACCGCTACTCAACTCGCGCTAATCAGACGAGAATCATGGACCAGGTACAGTCAGATGTTCAAGAGCTTCGTGAACGGATGGATCGTTTTATGGAGCTGATGCAAGTAGTTGCGAATGGGGAAGACCAGCTTCGTACTTTGGTTCAACCTCTCATCTCCAGGGTTGACAGTAATGGAATACTTCACGGCGGGGCCGTGCCCACTCCTCCTCAAGGGGATACTCCACAGAACGTTGTTCCTACTGCCGGGGGCAACGGCAGTGCTAACGGCAATCTTATGACTAATCTCGGACTTAACGCGGTTGGCGCCGTCAATGGTAGTTTGGGAGCCAATGTTAACATGGGGCCGGTCAACGGCAATGTTGGTGCAGGAAATATGGTGGTGCCTCAACCGTGGCTGGAGGACCATCAAGATGAAATATTCTCTCAGAAAGGTGTAGAGGCAGAGTTGACTGCTGAGGCTCGACTCAGGTTCAAGGCGCTGGAAGACAAGATGAGAGATATAGAAAATCAGAACACATTGGGCGTTGACATGTCCAAACTCGGGTTGATTGCTGACTTTAAAATACCTCACAAGTTCAAGGTGCCTATCTTTGAGAAGTATAGGGGCACTACTTGTCCCCGCGTTCACCTCTGATCTTATTATAGAAAGATGTCCGCTTATTCTGACGATGAGAAGCTGCTGATGCACTTCTTTCAGGATAGTCTTTCTGGTCCATCGCTCGAATGGTATATGGGTTTGGAGCCCGCTACTGTGCGCACCTGGAAAGATCTTGCAGAAGCATTTGTTCTCCACTATCAATATAATAGCGACTTGGCTCCCAACCGAGTTCAGCTTCAGAATCTCTCACAGCGGAACAATGAAAGCTTCAAAGAGTACGCCCAGCGGTGGCGTGAATTGGCTGCTCGGGTCCAACCACCGATGGTTGAGCGTGAGTTGGTACAAATGTTCGTGGCTACCCTTCCTGGAATCTATTATGAAAAGCTGGTCAGTGGCATGTCTGGAACATTCTCGGCCCTCATCACTTTGGGCGAGCATGTTGAGAACGGTATAAAGATCGGAAAAATTCAGGGTGAATCATCCTCAGCTGGAGGAGCTAGCAAGAAACCCTATACTGGCAAGCGTCGAGAGGGAGATGCCAGTGCTGTCACTAATGCTAGGAGAAAGGGCAAGGGCCCTCAGCCTCAGATTGCTAGCATAAACATCCCGGCTGCTCCCCCGCAGCCGCAGCAGCAGCCCCAGCAACAGAATAATCAGGGATATAAGAGATATCAGAATCGGGGTCCCCTGGCAAACCGTCATCTTGAAACTCCACCTATGTCATATGCACAGCTTCTGCAAACGTTGCTTCAGCTCCAATTTGTTCACAAGAGGACAATGGCTCCCTTAACAGGGGCACCACCACCGGGGTATGATGCTAATGCTACTTGTGAATTTCACTCTGGGGCACCTGGCCATACGGTTGAGAATTGTAAAGCTTTTAAGCACAAAGTCCAGGACTTGGTGGACGCCAAGGTTATCAACTTTTATGACAACGTGCCCAACGTCACCAAAAATCCAATGCCTCATCATAAGGGGGGCGGAGTGAATGCTGTTATCACTGAGGAGAGTTCGGACTTGCTGACCGATGTCAAAGATTTGAAGACGCCGTTGAGTTTTGTCAAGGCTAAGTTGCTGAAGAAGGGCTTCTTTCCTGGATGTGGAGAGTTATGTATGGCTTGTGCTACACTTCCTGACGGATGTGAGCAGCTGATTGAAGGTATCCAAAGTCTGATGGCCGAGGGTATTTTGCAATTCAGCCGGAGCGTTGAGAGTGCGTCAGGGGAAGTCGTACTGAAGCAGGCAGAGGAAGTTGCTACCATTACTATTCCTCGTCACCCTATTACTATTTCCGCGCCCCGTCCGCCTTCTATCACCATCACCAGGGCCGGACCAATCCCATTCGAGAGTACCAATGCCGTTCCATGGCATTATGGCGCCGAAGTTTATTGTAATGGTCAGAAGATAGAGCTTGAGCCATCCGGATCGACTGCGCAGAATCTTACCGAAGTCAGTGGTATCACTAGAAGCGGAAGAGTATTCGCACCGGCAGAGGTTGCAGCAGAGAAAGTGGTCCGAGCTGACGCTATGGATAAAGGTAAAGGTAAAGCTGTTGAAGAGGTCCCTGCAGGGGCAGAGAAAGACTTGTTGGTTAAAGATGCTGAAGAGTTCACGCGACTAATCAAGAAAAGTGACTACAAAATTGTAGATCATCTTCATCAGACTCCGTCGAAGATCTCTATTCTTAACCTGTTGCTGTGTTCTGAAGCACACCGCAACGCGTTACTGAAAGTATTGAATGCTGCATACGTGCCACAGGAGATATCAGTAAATCAACTCGAGGAGGTGGTGGCCCATGTCAATGCTGGTAATGGGCTGGGATTTACGGATCTGGAGCTGACTCCTAAGGGAAGAGATCACAATAGCGCCTTGCACGTCCCAATAGAGTGCAGAGGCACGATTATGTCACATGTCCTAGTAGATACGGGTTCCTCGCTTAACGTGCTTCCGAAAAAGGCACTGATGAAGTTGGATACCCGTGGACTGCTGTGCACGCCCAGTGATCTGGTCGTGAAGGCCTTTGACGGAACCAAGCGCCACGTCTTCGGAGAATTGACCCTGCCAATTCAAGTTGGTCCAGAGACGTTTAATGCGGTTTTCTATATCATGGATATCATGCCCGCCTATAGTTGCCTCTTAGGTCGGCCGTGGATCCATTCTGCTGGTGCCGTAACGTCCACGCTGCATCAGAAGCTTAAATATGCTGTCGGGGGCAGCATAGTCACAGTCTGTGGAGAGGAGGACATCATGGTAAGCCACCTATCGTCCTTTAAATACGTCGAAATGGATGGTGAGATCCATGAGACTCTTTGCCAAGCATTTGAAACCGTCAGGGTGAAGGAGGTAGCTCCCATTGTTGCAGAGAAGCAAGAGTTGAACCTCTCCTCGTTTAAGGAAGCTAGAGCCGTTGTCGAAGCTGGTTCCACCCCAGGCTGGGGGCATGTCTTGGATATACCAATCAAACAGGATAAGTTTGGATTAGGGTATTCTCCTGGAGCTGAAGCTTCATCTTCTTCTGGCAGTTCGTCTCATGGGAAAGGGCCGATCTTATTCACCAAGGGGGGAGTAATTTTCGAGAGCATCAACGCTGCGTCAGAGGACAGCGGAGACAGTGATTGCGATCTTGACGCCTGGATCCAACCGAGCAAGCCAGGCGAGCGCCTCCACAATTGGACCATCAAGGAGATTATCAAGCTGACAAGTGAAGAGTAATGATTTGCTTTTTACAATCTTTGTACAGCCCTATGTCCTGCCCGGGGCATAGTGGTTTTACTGTCAGGGCCTTGTTGGATTATGTGTATGCATTTTGTTAATAAATAAAAGGCGTTTTCTTCGTAATCAAATGTTGTGTTCTCTGTTATTCATGCTTTATGTTTATTTCGAAAAACAGCAAAATGGCAACGAGGTTCGTGCTAACCTGCATATTCTTGCTTTAAACTTAACCCTTGTTATTGCAGGATCCACGTAACAGATGACATCGACTCTGGACCCTCTACGGCTCACTACGACTTTGATTGCCCGATCTATCAAGCCGAGGATGAGATTGATGAAGACGAAGACCTCCCAGAAGAATTGGCCCGCTTGTTGAGACAAGAGGAGAAGGTTATTCTGCCTCACGAGGAGGATATTGAGATCATAAATCTGGGTTCTGAGGAGCTCGTCAGAAATGTCAGAGTAGGGGCTGCGCTGCAGAATGATGTCAAGCATAGACTGGTCGAGATGCTTTGAGAGTATAGTGACGTCTTTGCTTGGTCATATGAGGATATGCCCGGACTTGACACTGATATCGTGGTTCATCGCTTGCCGTTGCGAGAAGATTGCCCTCCAGTCAAGCAGAAACTCAGGAGGACGAGACCAGACATGGCTGTAAAAATCAAAGAAGAAGTCCAGAAGCAGTTGGACGCAGGATTTCTAGCCGTTACCACTTACCCTCTGTGGGTCGCCAACATAGTGCCTGTACCGAAGAAGGACGGTAAGGTACGCATGTGCGTCGATTATCGGGATTTGAACAGGGCGAGCCCTAAGGATGATTTCCCGTTGCCTCATATCGATGTGTTGGTCGACAATACAACCCAGTTTTCCGTGTTTTCGTTCATGGATGGCTTCTCCGGTTACAATCAGATTAAGATGGCGCCGGAGGACATGGAGAAAACGACGTTTATTACCCCCTGGGGAACATTCTGCTACAAGGTAATGCCCTTCGGTCTGAAGAACGCAGGGGCCACTTACCAGCGAGCAATGGTAACTTTGTTTCATGATATGATTCACCATGAGATCGAGGTCTATGTTGATGACATGATTGCAAAGTCCCAAACGGAGGAAGAGCATCTGGTCAATTTGCTGAAGCTGTTTGAAAGGCTTAGGAAGTTCAGGCTGAGGTTGAATCCTAACAAGTGCACTTTCGGAGTGCGGTCCGGAAAGTTATTGGGGTTTATCGTTAGTGAACGAGGTATTGAAGTTGATCCTGCAAAGATAAAAGCTATCCAAGAAATGCCAGCGCCGAAAACAGAAAAAGAAGTTCGTGGTTTCTTGGGCCGAATAAACTACATTGCAAGGTTTATCTCTCAACTCACGGCCACTTGTGAACCGATGTTCAAGTTGTTAAAGAAAAATCAGGCGATTACTTGGAATGAGGATTGCCAGAAGGCATTCGATAAGATAAAGCAGTATCTTCAGGAACCTCCGATCTTGATACCCCCAGTGGCTGGACGGCCATTAATCATGTACTTGACAGTTTTGGAGAATAGTATGGGGTGTGTTCTCGGTCAGCACGACGAGACGGGCAGGAAAGAGCATGCCATTTATTATTTGAGTAAAAAGTTCACTGAGTGTGAATCTCGATACTCGATGCTGGAGAAGACGTGTTGTGCATTAGCTTGGGCTGCCAAACGTCTACGACAGTATATGCTCAACCACACCACTATGCTAATTTCGAAGATGGATCCGATCAAGTACGTTTTCGAAAAGCAGGCTCTTTCGGGCAGGATTGCCAGGTGGCAGATGGTGTTAACAGAATATGATATCTAGTACGTCTCCCAGAAAGCCATCAAGGGAAGCGTATTGTCTGATTACCTTGCCGAACAGCCAATCGAAGACTATCAGCCAATGAAGTTCGAATTCCCTGACGAGGACATTATGTTTCTCAAAGCGAAGGATTGCGATGAGCCATTGCCCGATGAGGGGCCAGATAGGAATTCTCAGTGGAAGTTGATATTTGACGGAGCGGTTAATTCCTATGGGAGTGGTATCGGGGCTATCATCACGACTCCTCACGGATCCCATATCCCGTTTACTGCAAGACTGACGTTTCCAGTTACCAACAATGAAGCCGAGTATGAAGCATGTATTATGGGTCTAGAAGAGGCAATTGATTTGAGAATCAAGAATCTAGACATATATGGTGACTCAGCGCTTGTAATCAATCAGATCAAAGGGGAGTGGGAAACTCGTCAAGCGAATCTAGTGCCGTACATGAATTATGCCAGGAGGCTGCTTCCGTTCTTCGACCGAGTAGAATTTCATCATGTACCCCGGGCTGAAAATCAAATGGCTGATGCTTTAGCCACGTTGGCTTCAATGTATAAAGTCAATTATTGGAATGAGGCTCCAAGAATTGTGCTTTCGCGGCTTGATAGACCAGCGTTTGTGTTCGCAATCGATGATACCACTGACGGCAAGCCATGGTTCCACGACATCCAGACCTTCCTTATGACCAAGGAGTATCCTGCGGGCGCGTCAACCCAGGATAAGAAGACTCTGAGGAGGTTATCTGGAAACTTTTACCTCAACCCTGATGGAGTGCTGTATAAGAGAAACCACGATCTCGTGCTACTCAGATGTGTGGATGAGAAAGAAGCAAGTATGCTCATGGAAGAAGTCCATGAGGGCACATTTGGTACGCACGCCGGCGGGCATGCCATGACGAGAAAGATCCTGCGAGCAGGATATTACTGGCTGACTATGGAGTCGGATTGCTTCAGATTCGCGAGGAAATGTCACAAATGCCAGATTTATGCTGATAAAGTTCATGTACCGCCGTGCCCATTGAATGTCATGTCCTCCCCTTGGCCGTTCTCCATGTGGGGCATTGACATGATAGGCAAGATCGAGCCCACCGCATCCAATGGTCATCGTTTCATTCTGGTAGCTATCGACTACTTCACCAAATGGGTGGAGGCAGCCTCGTACGCTAATGTGACCAAGCAGGTGGTAGCTAAATTCATAAAGAGGGACATCATCTGTCGCTATGGAATTCCCGAGCGGATCATTACTGATAACGGTTCGAATTTGAATAATAAGATGATGAAGGAGCTGTGCCAGAGCTTCAAGATCGAACACCACAACTCATCTCCTTACTGACCGAAGATGAATGGTGCTGTTGAAGCGGCCAACAAGAACATCAAGAAGATTGTTCAGAAGATGGTTGTGACGTATAAAGATTGGCACGAGATGCTGCCGTTTGCCTTGCACGATTATCGTACGACGGTGCGTACGTCGACCGGGGCAACTCCGTTCTCCTTGGTGTACGGTATGGAAGCCGTCCTACCGCTAGAAGTGGAGATTCCCTCTTTACGAGTTTTGGTTGATGTGAAACTTGATGAGGCAGAATGGGTTACGAATCGCTTGAACCAGCTCAGCCTGATGGACGAGAAGAGGCTAGCATCGATTGCATTTGGTCGCCTGTACCAAAGCCGAATGAAGAAAGCTTATGATAAGAAGGTGCGTCCCAGAAGCTTTCAGACGGGTGATCTCGTCCTGAAGAAAATTCTTCCGCCACACTCCGATCACCGGGGCAAGTGGACTCCGAATTACGAAGGGCCGTATGTCGTCAGCAAGGTTTTCTCAGGAGGGGCTTTGTTGTTATCCACGATGGATGGTGAAGATTTTGCATCCCCGGTGAACGCGGACGCAGTTAAAAAATACTTTGCTTGAAAGAGACCCGCTGGACAAAAAAGAAAGAGTCCGGGCAAAAAAGGGGCATCCCGGCGAACCAAAAACAGAATAAAAGGTTCGGGCAAAAATTAGGGATATATTGAAAAAATGTACACCCGCGAAGTCGAAAACCTACACTGGGCGGCTTCGGCAAAAAAGGGTATCCCGGTGAACTGAAAACCCGAAAGGGCGGTTCACGCAAAAGTTAGGGATTCGAATAAGCAAACGACTGCGTTCCGCGTATGGACTTTCATTGTTTAGTGGTTCGGAAGACCTGAGGGCCGTTTATCTGAATCAATCTCTTCCGAAGCTGAAGCGTCGGAGAAGTATCGAAGTCGAGTGGGTCTTAGAGGGATCAACTCATGGTGTTCGTCTACGCCTCGATTGCCGACATTTGTATATGCTGATGTATATTTATGTTTTCTTTTTGCGCGGCTTCCTCATTCCAGGAGCTTGCCTCTGTTGTAAAACATTTTTGCCCATTCAGGGGTTCATCATCAATAAAATGCACATTATTCAGCAATTCTGTTTGTCTGTTTAGCATTTATCTGTTTTGTTTGCGAATGAAAACGCCGATGTTTTTTGATAAAATGTGCATACATAAACCTGCGGGCCTAGGCCCATTGATTGTTGAAACAACTAATTAACTGAATATTGTCACGAGATAATGACCTGGATAGGCCCCTTTGAGGAGGGTATCTTGTCTGTTTGTTTGTGTTGTTGCAGGTGTAGCACTTGCCAAAAGATGTGTCGTGCGAAGCAGGAGGAGCCCTCCCTCTCCAGCAGAGTTCAGTAGCCTCTCCTCCGCAGAATCTGAACGCAAGATGGTGAGCATTGATATGTCTCCCTAGGTAGAGAGGATTTTCTTCCCCAAGCAGGCGCATCCTGAAGGAATGTCACCTCATCGGCTGAGCCAAGCACCGAAGAATGATGTCGTCTTTCCCCAGCACCGGGTCACAAGTGCAGATTTCAGAGAAATGTTTGGGTACTGGAGCTCGTGTTTTCCCCAGTAAAGTCACCGAAGCAGGGGTCTCCCCCGCACCGGGTCACAAGTGCAGGTTTCGCAGGAGGCTGTTCGTATGCCGAAGGATGCAGTAACTGATGGTGCCAGACTAAGGTCCCCAGTGGAATTGAGATTCCTCACCAGAGTCATGCTCTCTCCTGAAGATGGATGATTCCCTCTTCCCTAATAGAGTATTGGAACGGCTGATGTTGTATTCCCCTGCAGAGTTGTACGCTCCCCCGAAGGCAGATGATCCTTTCCTCCCCGGCGAAATTGAAATTCCGCACCAGAATCGCACTCTCTCCATCGAAGCAGAATGATTTCTCCTTCCTCAGCCGAGTTTGCAGATGTCCAAGAGATCCGAATCCTTGGAAGTTGATCAGATCATGATTGGTTTTTCCAGTGGAGTGTTGAGCAGCTGAAGTTGGTTCCCCACAGAGTGGTCATCCCCAAAAGAGTAGCCGAGACGGCCGCGCAGTTCATTCTCGCGATTGATATCAGCAGATCCAAGTTCTCGTAGAGCTTCGTCCCCTGCAGCAGTCAGCTGAAGTTGTTCCCCTGCAGCAGTTCGCGGAAGATCAATTCCCCAGACAGAGCCTGATTGATATTGGCGTGTTCGCGTTCTCCTCAGCAGGATGATTCCTCTACCTGAGTGGTTCTTTCTCCTTGGCAGGAGGATTTCCCCCTTCGGCATTTATTTTGCTGACGGGATCGCATCATTGTGCATGACTGCATAGCATTTAACGCTGCATAGCATTGCGCATGATTGCACGACATGTAGTATAAACGCATATCATTCCCGCCGTGTGGGGCATGGTGCCGGAGCATACGCATCATAAGCATGATCTAGGTCATTATCATTCTTGCCTTCCAGGTGTACCACCAAAAGACCGGTTGCTCAGGACGATTCTTGATACTCTCCCCAGCAAGGTCGCTTTTGAGATGATTCTTAAAGACCCCGGTGTAATCCCCACGGTCGCTCGCTCAAGACGATTTTTGAGATCCCCAGCGAAGTTTTCAGCTCAAAACGACCCTTGAACTCCTCAGCAGGGCCGTTTGCTTAAAGTGATTCTTAATACCTCAGCGCAGGTTCCCGAGTTGTTTGCCTAGGGTGATACTTGAGCTCCCCAATAGCGTCCCCAGCAAGAGTTGCCCAGGAAGATTCCTGGAATACCCAACAGAATGTTTGCTCCAGAAAGGTCATCAGTTCAGGACGATTCTTGAAGATGCCTGACGGATCTGTTTGTTCAAGATGATTCTTGAAGTCCTGAGCAGCATGATATGTCTGCTCCAACAATGATGTCTAATCTGAAGATGGATTTCGTAAGCGCCTGAAGGCGATATCAGAAAGTTCCTGTGAGTTCAGATTTCCGGGTTGATGAATCAACGGGTAGCTGAAGACAAGGTTCCAGAGTTTGTAGATATAACAGAGTGATTCGTGTGGGTCTGAAGACCAAGTCAGTTATCCTGAGGTGATGATTGATTGCGATCAAGTGAATGATATGTCTTCTGATTGAAGTCGAAGATGTTTCTCCAAGCGGTGACGCAGGGTACTTCGATCGTCCGACGGTGATGTCAGGTTTAGTTCTCAAGCGGTGACGCAGGGTACTTCGATCGTCCGACGGTGATGTCAGGTTTAGTTCTCCAGCGGTGACGCAGGGTACTTCGATCGTCCGACGGTGATGTCAGGTTTAGTTCTCCAAGCGGTGACGCAGGGTACTTCGATCGTCCGACGGTGATGTCAGGTTTAGTTCTCCAGCGGTGACGCAGGGTACTTCGATCGTCCGACGGTGACGTCAGATTTAGTTCTCCAAGCGGTGACGCAGGGTACTTCGATCGTCCGACGGTGATGTCAGGTTTAGTTCTCCAGCGGTGACGCAGGGTACTTCGATCGTCCGACGGTGACGTCAGATTTAGTTCTCCAAGCGGTGACGCAGGGTACTTCGATCGTCCGACGGTGATGTCAGGTTTAGTTCTCCAGCGGTGACGCAGGGTACTTCGATCGTCCGACGGTGATGTCAGATTTGGTTCTCCAGCGGTAATATTGGGTATTTTGATTGTCGGACGGTGATGTCAGGTCGATATTTCTCCAGCTAGTTGTTGAGTAGCTAGTGTTGCAGTATTCAAAGATTTGTTCCCCGCAGAGTACCGTGTGCTCGTGCAGTTGGCAAATTTTCGGGTTTACCGATATTCAACCGTCTCGTACCTTGATTGGTTGAGAGTAGTTCGCTTCTCACCCAGTCAGGTTCAAGCCGTTTGAATAGGGGCAGCTGTTGCACCCCAAAATTTGACCAACAATTATTTATTCATTGAGTGTTGGAAAGTGGATACCTTCATCAGAAAGTTCAAGAGATCCTCAGAAGAAGTGGTTTGAAACCAGGGTTGTGTGCTTCATAGCTTGAGGGTTGTGGGTGCCCCTCAGATGATTCTGAGACTTTGAGAATGAACTTAATGTTTTGGTAAAGCCTATGAGATGTCTTGATAGCCTTCATGAAGCCCAGAGAAGTCATTATGCAAGAGTTCAGAAGATTCAACCATGAATGATAGAATTAGGGTTTTGACTGGGTCAACCCTAGGATAACTGAAGATTTGGGAAAGGTTGAGACCCAATCCAAGGGCCATGAGATCATGTAATGATGCATAGAGATGTTATAAACATGATTCCTAGACCAACTCATCATGATTGAGGAGTTTGAGAAGTTTCAAGTTAGGGTCTCCAAGGATTGTCAGTGAAAAACCCTAATTTGATCCCTATCTTCCAGGCAGTTTTAGCTCAAGATGTGATTGATATCTCACCTTCCCCACAACATGAATGTTGTAGAGCTTGTTCTAAGCTTTAATTTTAGTGGTGGAAGTCCTTGATAGGAGTTACAGAGCTCAAGTTATGGTTTTGACAAATTACAGGTCAGCAGAGGTGTGTGAATCTGAGTCCTTGAAGGTCACCCAACTTGCAGACAACTTTTGCCCTAGTAGGGTGATTCCTATGACTTCTTGGTCAACATGAATGTTGAAGAGAATCTTCTTAGCTTTAATTTGAGTGGTAGAAGTCCTTGATAGTATTTGTGGAACTCAACTTATGGTTTGAACAAGACAGGGGTATTTTGGTCATTTGTCAATTATAGGTCATTTTAGCCAATGCCTAAAACTCCTATTTCCAAGCCTCAAATGAAAAAACTAAAAACATGAAAGTTGTTCAAAATGGGATTTTAAGTCTAGAAAGAAGGTCATGAATTGTTGGAAAAGCTCATAGCATGGATTTGCATGATTGGTCAAAAAATGAACTAAAAAGGGCATATAAGTTTGAAAAGTTGAAATTAGAGATTGGTTTGGAAGATCCACAAATCCAAAATAGGTCATCCAATATATCATTTTGATTGGAAACATCATTTTGAGAACATTGGTTTAGATAGAATTTTGATTTAAGGCTTTAAAATGGGTGATGCTTTGAAAACTTGTTACTTGAAAAAGAAGGCAACTTTGAAATAGCTTGCACAAGTGAAAGAAAGGGCTGATTTTCATTCATTCCTTCTCAATATCTCACATAAGGAGAATTTGACACAAGAATAAGGACTTGGTACATGAGATATGGATCATTCAAAATACCATCACATGATACTTTCCACACTTTTCTAGCACCCTCTAGATGAATCTAGAAATTTCCATCCATCATTATAAGAAGAGTGATCTTCATAGTGTTCAAGGTTGGTGATAGAAGGCAGTTTCAGAGGAGAGAGAGAGAGAGAAATAGCCATTGAAGTTCTTCCTTCAAGTTCAAGCAATCCAAGAAATCTTTCACTACAAGTCATCTCCTTCACAACCATTGCAAACAGAAAAGTGTTCAACACCAAGGGATCATACTGAAGCCATTTCAAGCCTTGAATCATCCTCCACGAGCACCTACCATCATCACTTGACAGGTTTCTTTCTTTCCTTCTATCTCCTAATTTATGCAGTTTTAATTAGTTTTATAGATGTAGAACTGATGCATTAGGTTAGAGGATGAAACCCTAGGAGTTATAGCACGATCCATGGAGTCCCATAACAGAGCCAAGAAACTTTAATCTTCAAGAATTGACTGGTTTGTTAGGCTCAGTTGTCAAAAATTGGTTTAGAATAGTTAGGTAGATGTGTAGAGTAGCTGTATGCCATTAGATTCGAGGATTATTGAAGGTTAATAGCAGGTGAATTTCATTTGGACCGTGACCTTGTGGGCTTCTGTTAGGATTATCTAGGGAGAATTAAGAAAAAGTACGCGTGTAGTCTTGTTCCTCTTGATTAGTAGAGCAATTTTCGTGTTGGAATTTTAGGGTTTCGTGGCCTGAGCAGAGAGAACGAGTGGCTAGAAGATCCATGCATGGATTCTGGGTTTTCTGAAAACCCTAGGTCAGTTTGGGGACGATGGCTGTTGGCCGTTGGATCTCCCTGAATTCTTGACCTTTTCCTCTAATCGTGTGGCCAGGTTTTAAAATGAAAACGGAGGGAAACCTCCCCGCTGCAACGCAGCGTTTCATTTAAGCTGGAACCCTGGGCCTGGGTCCAACTTTCTACTCGCGCCCCCCTATTTCAGCCCATGTAATAATCAACTAACCTGCCTTGCTATTTTCACCCCCTCCCTTTTATTCAATTCTTTTATTGTTTTTATTTCTTTTAATATTTTTCTTGTCTTTAAAAATTCATAAATAAATGAAAAATAACTCCTTTTTGTCCATTCTTTTTTTCTATGTTGAGATAATTTTGTGTAGAAAAATATAAAAATAAAAATGGAATTTTATTTTTAATGTAGAATTTTTAGTGGTATTTTCTTTAATATAGTGTATTTTCTTTCTTTTAGTTGATACCTCATTTTGCAAAAATTGTTTTAGGACCTTCCTTTAGTCTTTTTAATCCATTCTTTTTTGTGTAATTAGATGATGAATCATAGTTCCCCATAGGATTTATCTAGAATTTTAGAATTAAAATTTGATTAGTTTAATTAGGGTAGCTTTAGGGTATCCTAATTAGGGTTTAGGTTGTGCATAGGTGAGGAAATTCATTTTCTTTAGATAGTTTTGTCTTGATTTTTAGGTAGAGGCCCATGTAGATGTTATGGGTAGGTATTGTAGACCCTTGTGAATAATTGTTAGATTTTTCCCCCTTGGTTTAGTATTTTTAGGTATTTTCTGAAGTTGCCTGATGATTTTGTCTGTTCTGTGGTTATCTGTTCATATCTGGGGTTTAGTTTTGGGGAATTTGTTGTGGGGCTTGTGTTGTCTTGAAGACTTTGTTGGAGAGCATCATGAAGAGAAGATTGTAGATCAAGACTCAGAGACCCAGAGCTTGGCTTGTTCCCTGTCTGTGAGGTTTGAGATCCTGAAGTTTGAAGGAAGTTCATGGTACTTTCCTGAGGAAGGCACTATGAATAACTTTCATTCTTTATTCTCACCTCTTTCTCAAGTATCCAATGATGTTGGAGCCAACTTGTGAGTTTAATTTCTCCTGAGGAGGAATGTAAACTGATCACATGTTGTTGAGCCACATGGGATACAACTCCTAAGTGGAAGCCTCCCAGTACTTTCCTGAGGAAGGTCCTATGGGTCTATTCACTTAGTTCCATTAGTTTATCTAGGATTTCTCAAGTATCCAATGATGTTGGAGCCAACTTGTGAGTTTAATTTCTCCTGAGGAGGAATGTAAACTGATCACAGTTGTTGAGCCGCGTAGGATACAACTCCTAAGTGGAAGCCTCCTAGTACTTTCCTGAGGAAGGTCCTATGGGTCTATTCACTTAGTTCCACTAGTTCAGATAGGATTTCCTAAATATCCAGTGATGTTGGAGCCTGCTTGTGAGTTTAATTTCTCCTGAGGAGGAATATAAACTGATCACAGTGGTTGAGCCACATAGGGTATGACTCCTGAGTATACACCTCCTAGTGCTTTCCTGAGGAAGACACTATGAGCCTGCTTACTTAGCTCCCTTTCTTTGGTAAGCTTGTTCTGAAGCTTGAAGACTGGGATTGTTTTCTCTTGGCTATGGTTTTGCTTTAGAGCTTTGCTTAGATCTGATTAGATTCTGTGTTAGGGTTAGGATTAGATGTAGATCTTTTCTTTCTCAAGCATGTGTTTTGTTTGCCTGATGGCACTTCATGTCTCTTATCTGTTATTGCTTGATAGCATGTTGTTTATTTTCAGTATGATTACTGTTATTTCATGACTGGCTTGAGGTCGAGACGAGCTTGTGGAGGCTGAAGCCCCACACACATTTCCTCCCTCACTTGCATTGCATGCATTTTACTGTTAAAGCTGATGCTTTTGTCTGTTTTGGTGTATCATTGACATGATCCCTTAGGACTCTCATTTCCTCTGATGAGGATTTGATGATAGACTTTTAGGTTGAAACCTATGCATGACAACATCTAGGAGTTCCCTGTTCAAATCTCAACCATAGGATGAATCCATGGCATGATAACAGTAGGACTCGATAGTCTCCCTCCTAGTTGGGCCTGTTCTCTTCTCATCTCGAAGCAGTTTAAGATACAGTAATCATGAATGATTTCCTTCGTACGTTACGAGCCTTAAGCTATCTGAGAAAGGATGCATTCCCTCTCAGGTCATAGTCTCTAGTGCGGTCGAGATCGCAAACATAATGAAAAACACTTCTTTCAGGAGATAACCCGTAGTTTCCCGAACTACGTTTGCTCTGATCTTTCATACCAGATGAAAGTACGTAGGCATAGGATGCGATGTCCTAGCGAGCAACCTTCCCCCCATAACCCGTAGTTAGCCGAACTACGTTGACTCTGATTTCTCGTTCCAGACGGGAATACGTAGGCATAAAGTGCGACGCTTTGCCGAGTCATTTTTCTTTTCATTTTTCTTTTCATTCTTCTTTTCTTTTTCTTTTTCAGCCAGCCTTGATAGGTAGATAGATTGAAACCAACCCGTCCAAGTAAACAAACAAGCGAGGATCCCGTCGAGTACGACGGACGTGAGGGGTGCTAATACCTTCCCCTTGCGTAACCGACTCCCGAACCCAGACAATGGTTGCGATGACTTTGTCTTACCCTTTTTCGTCAGGTTTTTCCGATCGTTTCCTTTCCCGCTCTGAGGGATAAATAACGAAAGGTGGCGACTTTTCTGTCATGCCGGCACCTTATTTTCGCGCAAGCGACACATATATATTTGAGAAAACCTTGAAACATGCTGGTACATGTGCAGTCAAAATGCCCATTGCTTTTCCTTCTCTGCTATGTGGTATTATCATCTCTAAGCATCTTGGAATTTTTTCAAGCTCTCATGGTGTTTGCAAAAGGGAGTCTGCTTTGTCACCTCATTATAAGTTGTTTGAAGAAACACATGTCTCATACATTGCTCTAACATCTGCTTCTGCTTCTTCCAAGAGCAAGCCTGCTACCAGGACTGGTATAATTTTTTAGTTGAAGAAAGCATGCAAAGATCTTGATTCAGTAATTCATGCCAATACTGAAAGGAAACAGAAATTGGAAAATCTGATCAGGCCTTTGGAGGAAGGTGAGAAGGAAGGTCGTGATGATGAAGTTGGAAGTCATGATTCTAATGACTCTGATGGTGGTTCTTAAAACAACTAATTTTGTGGTTCTATTTTTTTGTTTCTTTTGAAGAAGTTTGATGATGTTGTTCCTTATTGGGCTATGCACTAGATATTTTGGCACTCTATGTGCTTGGTTTGCATTGATTATTTTTATTTGTTGTTTAATGATGCTAACTTAATGTTTGTCAAATTGTAGCTAAAAAAGGGGAGTGTGGTCAATAGCTAGTTGTTTAGTTGTTGGCTTGTTTGTTTGTTTGTTGTAGTTCATAATTTAGTGATGATTTGTGTTGGTTGTTGGTGTTGTGTTTCATGAGAAGGAGTAGCTGTTGTTGTGTGTTTTTGCTTGGTATCTGGTGTGTTTAGGGGAAGTTTGTTTGTTACTAATATCTCGACTGTGATTTGTTGCTAACACTCTGACTGCGCATGATTTGTCGATGTCTTACTTAATGTTTTAACACCTGATGTTTTGACATCTATTTGATAAGTTTTTCTGCTGCGTATGTTTATGATATAGTGTGTTTCCTGGCAATCTAATCAAATGAGGTTTTAACCAAAATTTTCCAAAGGGGCAGATTGTAAGTGTAACACCCCAAAGTTTGCCTCATCTTTTTTTAACCTGTTGGCTTATGTTTCTTATCATTTGCATCTTCATTTGTGCATAACATTGTTTCTGGACATGGGATCAGGGTACCTTTGAGGAAGGTATATTTCTTAAGGCCAAAGCAAAAGATTAGATGTACTAAATCTTATGGTATTCTCAAGCTTCAAAGTCCTATTATCCTCAAGGCATGCTCAATCATCTCACATAACCATCTGGGTTAGGGTTACAAGCATTGGTCGACATCTCCTATCTTTTATAATTGAAATTAGGATTTGTGATAAAATCAGTTTATTTCTGATTCTTTGAGCAAAATCTTGATTTCGTGGACTGCTATTTGTCTTTAAGCATCTATGGGTGGAAAATTGAGCGTCGATCAGAAGAGGTACAATGGGTCAAATGATAGTTGAATTAGTTGAATTTGGAAAAAGTCAATTGTGCAGAGAAAAAGTCAACTCTTGATTTTTATGGTCTAAATTGTGTCTTATAAGTCAAACATGATCAATGGATGAGATTTGATCGAGAAAAGTCAAGAAAATTATCAAAAATCAAGAATTGAGGAAACTTACCTAATTTGGCAAGTTAGGATTTTCTAAAGTTTCCATTTTTGGTAAGTTTGCATGCATGAATCATCAATTTCCATGGACAATTACACATTGATTGAATCAAGTTTCAATTCAAAATATCTTCAACAATAAAGTTGTTCATTTTCCTTTGATCTTTCCAACTATATCAATTTTGTCATCATAGGATCATTAGAGAGCAAGATATGATTGATTAAAGTGAGACATTTCAAATGACAAATTTCCAACACTTAGAATTTTTCTAAGTTTCAAGATGGTTAGAATTTTATGCAATTTTCACGCCCCATTTCAAGTCATTTCCAAACATTGTTTCAAGATGTTATCAACACCAATATTGTTCCTTATCATGCCAATTTTCCAATGCTTCAAGAATCTCATCATCATGCAAATATTCTTCATGAAAGTCATGCTTATGGAATCATTCTCATGGAAAGTAGAAGATAATTTTATGGCACAAGAGTGGTATGATGGTTCCATACATCTCATACATCATTCTTTACCTCATTTGAGCCAACACACCATGTACAATGCATACCACGAAATTCAAATAATTTGCCATATTGAGAAATTTTCCAAAATTCACCAAGAACTCCCACTTTCCATTTTCTAATCCCATCACACCTCATTCATGGTCATCATATACCATTCACACTCCATTTTGCTCACTCATACCACATAAAGTACTCCGTGCGCATGCCAAACCTGTATTACTATTCACACTACTTTTTTTGGCCAAATTTTCAAACACCTATTCTATTTTATTTTGGGCCTCTAATCCATCATATATAATCAGAAAACAAACCCTAATGAAGGGGGAAGCTTCATTCTGTCTTTTTCACATCCAAAACCCTACTTTCTCTCTCTAGAATCTCTCACTTCGTTTTTGGTTTTTATTCCAAGTTTTCTCCCAACTTTTGCTTGGTTCATCAACACTGAGGCATAAGGAGGATATTTGAAGATTTTATTCGAAGCTTCTACAACTTTTCAAGGGCCAACGGAGCCACTCCATTAGGTATATTCATGAGTTCCTTTCCATCATTTTAGAACGTGTTTAGGTTCATTCATGTGCATCTGAAGTCCTACACTATATATGCATTAGTTTAGAGCTTGCTTGTGTGTGATATTTGATTTTCCATATTCTATGGCTTACTTTAATGTGCTTTTTTATGAGGTTTTATTGGTTGTTTTTGAAAGATAATATGATAGTTGGAATCTCCATGTAAAATACTTGAAGTTAGTGGATATGTTGTTTTGATTTGTTGACATGAAAGTATGCGTGTGCTTTATTCATGCTGGATTTTCATGGCGTTAGACGCTTCAAAACTGAAAAATAATGTCAAAAACGGAATCTACGCGAAAAATTGGGTGTGATAGTCCCCTCTTTTGCATTTTTCCAGCGACCGGATCACTTCGGGTGGTGGCCGGCACCGACGCGATGGTGGCACGGGCAGCCCGCAGTTGCCAATGCTTTTCCGGCAAACCCTCTTGTCCCAAGGTTGAAGATGATGGGGTGTCACCATGTGATTTGTTGTTTTGCGTTTTGTCTCATATGTTTTTGTCTTATTCATTTAAACAAAGTGTGACCAATTGATACTACATTGTCACATGAATATTTGTTACACTTTCATTTAATTGTTACATGATTTTTATATGGGCCGAACGAATTTCTATGTGCACCCCCTGCATTTCTGGCCCAACTGCATTTAACTTGTTTCTTGTTTCTACTGCACCCCTTTTTCTTTGTGTTTTAATTACTTTCTTTTTAATATTATGTTTTCATTTTGGTTTATTAAAAATAGTTCCAATTATTTAAAAAAATAATATATATATATATATATATATATATATATATATATATATATATATATATATATATATATATATATATATATATATATATATATATATATATATATATATATATATATATATATATATATATATATATATATATATATATATATATATATATATATATATATATATATATATATATATATATATATATATATATATATATATATATATATATATATATATATATATATATATATATATATATATATATATATATATATATATATGTTTTGTTTTCCTTGAAGTCTTATTTAATTTTTTATAATTTTTATTTTAATTTCTATTTAATTTTGCTATTTTATTTGGAATTTCTTTGTGATTGACTTTAATTGACCTAATCTTGTGATTTAGGGTTTTGTTCTTGATGATTCCCTTTGATTCTTGATCCAAAATTTTCACACATGTAGACATAAATATAGGACACTTTGTTGCTTATTTGAGATTTTTTCCATTAATTTTGGGTCATGTTTGAATTTATTTTTTAGGCTTGCTTTGTTTGAACTGTGCTATGTGTATTGTTTGATATTTGACATTGTTTGAACAAGTTTTACACCCAATCTTAAGCACATTTTTGGAACACATTGAGCCTATGACTTCATCTTGCTATGTCTAATTTCTCATGATTTTTCCAAGCTCCTAACTATTTTCTATGTGTGATTCAATTCCATGTCTCTTTATGTGAGCCTTCATGTTGATTCTTGAAGTGTTTATGGATGCACTTGTGCAACCATTATGAGTCTTGTTTCCCACTTGTGTCCAATTGATATGTCATGAGTTAAAGCCTTCTCACTTAATTTTATAGGTCCTTTCATGAACTTTTGATTGATGTTATACTTGTAAGAATTTGAACATGCTTACTTGTCTACCTTGGCCACTCTCCTTGAGCTCCTTGTATGTTATTTTCTCTAAATGCTTGTGAGTTTTGGATGTGTGATTTTATGACCCATCTACTTCTTATTTTTATGTTTTGATACCATTTTACCATGATCCTTATTTCTTTTTACTTGATTAAAGCTCACATGTTATTATGAGAAGTTTAGAGTTTGGTTTTGGTCCTTACTTGCTTCAATCTTTGAGTATGCTTTGTCCAACGCCTTTGTGATGTCTTAAGGTTTCTTTTGTGTGTTGATAATATGTGCTTTATTCTTATTTATATCATATTGATGTTCCATCATATGCCTACTTGCTCATTATTTGATCATGAATGAATGACTCCTCTTAAGGATGACATTGTTGTTTGAGATTGCCTAATTATTTTAACATGTCTTGATGTGATGCTTATGTCTATTTCTTGACACTTTGAAATTGAGTTTGGATTGATCCTTTCATATATGCTACTTCCCCTACACGATTTCATCTCCTAACTTCACATGTTTAGCCTTTTGAGGTGTATCTTTACATGGCTTTTTGATTGACACTTGATTGAGTTTGGATATGATGCACGCCTTGAACCTTTTTGCTCCTTCTTTGCTCATTAACACGAGGTGAATGCAATATGACATAACTACTTCCCTACATTGGTTTTCACCTTGTTTGGATTCATTTCACTTTGCTTGTTGATTGTTAACGCCTTGAACCTTTTTGCCTCATTGTTTTGACTTTCCATCTTTGAATTTAGTTTTAAGTATGTGCACATTCTTGTTATATTGACATGGTGTTTATGTTTATATTGTGTGATTTAACATAATGTTTGCATTGCTTGGTACTTATGTCAAATTGTTTGAACTTCTTTGTTTGGTTACTTGATGTTGCATCTTTTCCTCCATCTTTCACCTTTCTTTTCTTTTAAGTCTTGAGTTTGCTTCTATTTGTGATTTATTGGTGTAATGTTTACTTGTATTTGTTCACATGATCCCTTAGGATTCCTAGCTCCACTTAATTTCTGATTAAATTGGAGGTAAGAGAGATATTAGGCTTTCAATCCTTTGCATGATAACAATTAAGATAGTCCCTTTTAAACCTTAACCTTAGGTATATCTTCTTGCATGATAATATTAAGCAGAATTCCTTCTTCATCTCAACTTTAGGACCATTGTGTATGACAATATTAGAAATCAGTTTCCCTTAGTTATTTTCTTTTCAACCTTTGAGTCCTCTTTCTTCTCATCTCAAAAAAAACATTAAAACACTTAATAAATACGATGAGCAAATGCACCATGAGCCTTAAGTATATAGGAAATGATGAGTGACGGGTCTCTCCTTGCTTCGTCTATAATGTTTAGCGTACGTCCCGTCTGGGGGCGAGCATGCGACACATTCGCTCCTATATCATAGACTTTAGTGCAATATGAATCTCAAATCAAATCAATTCACTTCTATAAAACTCATAAACAAATTCAAATCATTTTATCCTTCTGGATTGTTTGTCAAACTCATTTTCAAAAAAGAGCACGTTATTTCCGTTCTACCAGGCATCGACCCTAACTGCTGGAACACAAACTTAACGTCGCTCATAAAAAACACTTAACCAATATGAGATCGTAACCACGAACTACTAACACTCTGACTTCCTTATTCTCGTCCGAATGAGGATACATAGGTACAAGACGATGATGTCTTGGCGAGCAACCTTCCTTCATCACCCATAATCCTCTGAATTACGTTGACTCTGAATTTCCCATTGCACGAGGGAATACGTAGGCATAGGGCGGCAAAGTTCTATCGAGTCTCCTTTTTTTTCCCCTCCCTTTCGTTTCCGTTTAGTAATAGAGCTTTAAATAACACACTCTTTGATTAGATAACAAGCATGGATCTCGTTGAGTACAACAGATGCAAGGGGGTGCTACTACTTTTCCCTCGCGTAATCGACTCCCGAACCCAGGATTTGGTTGTGATGACCATTTCTTCTCCCTTCTTTGAGGTTTTCTTCTATCGTTTCCTTTCCCTTCTTCGGGATAGATAACGTTCGGTGTAGACTCTTCTGTTTTTTTTCCGCCGGTTGTTTTTCGCAGTTGCAACAACAAGTTCTACGTTGGTTGCATTTTTCCTAAAACAGGTTATTGTAGCTATGTGTTGTGCAAGATGTCTTGACATATGAGTCAAACATCATTGCAGGTTAGTTTTTCAGATGTTGTAGAGCTTCAGTTCATGATGTCAAGACTGATGTCCTAACATATGATTACATAACTAGACAACATTCAGTTCAAAATGTTGTGTTTTGTTTGTTACGTTTTGTTTGCAATCCTTTGTGTTTTTCTGATGAGAGATTGCTGGTGAAAATCATGGTGGAAAATTTATTTGAAACATAAGTATTTTGTTGCATATTTAGTATAGCTAATTGTGGAATCTTTTTTGCTATTTTCATGCCTCTAATCGTGAGAAGTCTTGAAGAGTTATTTAATTTAATTTGATTAAATCTGATTTGGTTTTTGCTAATGCCTAAGCCGATGAAGATCGTCCTATATATAAAGACTTGTCAATCCAAACTGAAGATCAGTGAAGCTAGGGTTCTGGGTCTGCATTGCTTAAGAATTAGGGTTGTATTGTGTTCTTGTGAGCCATTCATTCATCACTTAGATGCTTGAACTATAATGAGTTTATTGGGTTGTAAGTGTCCACTTTAAGCTTTTAAGCAAGAGTGTACTGTCCTTGATTAAAGTTTTTAAGCAAGATCGAGTATTTTTTTTGAAGTGTGTCTTCTTTTGTTTAGTGTTAAGTCTTATCACTGCTGTTGTGATTGAAGGAAAGTGAGAAGGGTCTCATATCTAAGAGAGTCCTAGGTAGAAATTGCACGGGTAAAGATTATGTGAGAAGATTGTAAACTAGAGGTTGTTTACTGAGAATCTTCAAACTAATTATGTTTTAGTGAATTTCCTTCCTGCCTTGGTAGCCCCCAGACGTAGGTGACGTTGCACCGAACTGGGTTAACAATTACTTGTGTTGTATACTACTTTCTTATTGTGTTTATTACCATGTTCTTTAGTTGATATCAATTCAGATATTAGTGTCGTGACATCGCCTTCGACATATGGCACTTCTATTAGAAGTAAATAATTTACAAATTTGGGCAGCCAAAATGCATTGTCTCAAACAATGGAACCCAGTTCGACAACTCCATTATAATATATTTCTTCCATCAACTTGGGTTTCAAACAAAGCTTGTCTCAACTCCATTATGATTCCACCATTTTATATAGCTTTTTCGCACCTAATTGACCCTCAATTTTTGAGGTTGTTGGGGAAGTCAAGATGTTCGCGCATAAAGTTTTCAACGTTGAAGTCATCATTCTAAAGTGAAGGCACAACCTTACCCCCCAAAGAAGCTGGTGAGGTTGCTCCTTGTGAGGGAACGCCTTCAAAATCTTTTGAAGTGTTTGTCTCTAAGTCAATGATATCCACATCAACCTTTTATTTTTTAGACCGGGGAGGAAACCATGCCTTTTCAAGAGCCTCCAACTTCACAATCATAATAGGTTACGAAATATTATAGGAGTTTCATCCACAAATTCCTCTTCTTTGCACCTCGGGTAATCAGGTCGGATGGGTCTCTCTTTGGGGTGTTGCATTATGCCTTACCTCGTCCAACCCTCATCTTCTGTACCTAAGACTTCTTCTTGGAAACTGACATGGGGAAATCCTATATGCAAAAAATTTAATATATTAGCAAAAGTAAATAGCATAGGTCAAACCATTTGGTACTATAAAGTACTTTCTTTTTCCTCATACATGCACAAATATATCTTTCCATTTTTTTATAGTTTAGGGAGTATGGAGTGAGCATGACCCTTTTGGTTTGGGCACTTATAGACATTTGTCGCCCTTTTCTACGCCCTTGCTGCTATAGAATGAGAAAAGATACCTACAACGAGTGTTATCTCCAAACTCCTATATATAATTTCAAACCTCTTGATAAATGCCCTAATATTTAGGTGCAATTGGGAACATGATCCACATTTCCAAGTCATAAATGACATGAGTATATATGTAGAAGAACTCTTATATTAGTCCCTGATGCGTTGTCAAATTGACCATCTCAACCTCATGGCATGACTCAGCAAGACGCCACTTTCGTTGCCAATGGGGAATATATATAGTTCTTTACTAATCAAGACCATATTGACCTCACTAGTGTACACGTGTTGAATACTGTCAACCCTTCCACTAAAATGGTTGGTGCTTGTAGTCGCCATAGGTGATCATCCTATTAGGTTGCATCAAATTTTCTACACACTATTTTCACATTTCACATCTATCCTCGTGCGTCTTAAGTTCTATCAAAGCATTATTCTCATTAAACTCCCTAATAATCACCATCAGCACTAAAATTGATATTCTCAACAACTCTTATCATGAATCGAGCCAATATATGACATCAGAGTAATTAATCCACTCTTTATATATCATACCACAAAGTTCTTTTGTGTATCTCAACGTAGAAATGACAAATTATATTATATTTACCCCATAACAATTTTAATTAACATATCATGATTTCATTCTATATTTTTTAATTTGTAAAATTTAATAAAAAAATTATAAAAATTATAATTTAATTAATTCTTTTTTGACACAATTTTCATAGTCAAATTAGTATTACCAATTTATTTGTAAATGGCTAAATCAAATACAAAGTTCATTATATTTAACTTTTTCCCATTCCATTTTTACATATTCTCACTACATTTTGCGTTTGTGCTGTGATAGCGGTTGACCTCAAACCACCCACCACTCTTCTTTGTTCCTTTTGTATTTTGTCTTTTTTTCAAAAAAGACAAAAACAAACATAAACATAAACAACAACATAGGGTAACTTCTTTCGATGCAAATGCTGATCAACATGAAGGGTCCCTAGATCTTGTTTGATTTCACTGTTGCATCTCTCACCATTGCTCTGAGGCCACGTTGCTTTGGTAAGTCGTTAAATCTTGTCTCTTCTTCTACTTTCCTTTTCATTCTTCCATTTTTCAAAGCAGGTTTCTCGGATCTGCAAATTTTTTCTACCCAATGATTTTATGTTTACAATTTTAAATTTTGTTTCCAAAGTTTGATTCTTTTTGCATTGTTATGGAACCTCATTACACGAATAGTGAGTTTTGTTGGATATTTGAAATTCTATTAGGCATTGTTTGGATCCGTTACCGTGGGAAATGGGGAAACTTTTTTTTCTCTCTGTTTTGTGATTGTGAAACTCCCAAACGCACGTTTGTGGAATTTTGTTTAGATTTTTTGAAATGTGAATGATGAATTTATAGTTCCATTGAAGGGTCAAAGGGACAAGAAAGTGTGAAAAGTGTTTTTTTATGAAGTTAGTGGGGGGATGAATCATGGAGTCTAGTGAGCATGAAAGGTTGTCAGTTAGAGAGTTTCATGCAAATGGAAGCAGCATGAGTACCTCAGAAGTTGAGGCCAAGCTTGATGAAGGAAATATTCAAGAGGCAGAATCTTCGTTGCGAGAAGGGTTGTCACTCAATTTCGAGGTCAGTTTATTCATGATCACATAGTTTGCTAGCTTGTGCCTGCCATGTTTATGAGTTGGATTGGATCAAATATGTTACATTGATGCAAACTACCTGAAAGATTTGTTTCTCAAGATCTTCCACATCGTATCTGTGGATAAATTGACTCGATGTCTAAGTTTTGGCCGATGATTTTTTAAACTTTAACAGGAAGCAAGGGCTCTTCTTGGGAAGTTAGAGTATCAGAGAGGTAATGTAGAAGGTGCTCTTCGTGTTTTTGATGGAATTGATCTCCAAGCTGCAATCCAGCGGTTGCAACCCTCCTTGTCTGAAAAACCACCCGTCAAAAAAGGCCGCCCTCGCACAGAATCACCTTCTTCAGTCTCTCAACATGCTGCTAGTTTGGTGCTTGAAGCCATCTACTTAAAATCCAAGTCTCAACAAAAACTCAGGAAATTTGCTGGTATCGATTTTTTCCCTAAAAAAGATGTCAATATAAAAAACATTCTTGACTGTTTTTGAAAATTGTTCTCCACATGTTGTTTACTTTAATTTTACTTTCTCTTCTGAATGGCAATGACTCCTTCTATAGTAGTAATCTGTGTAGCACTAACACTTCAGATAGAAGGCATGTCTTGTGTCTGACACGTGTCAGAGTCTAATATCAACACGACAATGATACATGTTCTAGTCTAGTCAATCACTTTAAAATTTTAAAATCATTACCCGTGTCAATTTCATGTTCGTGTCTATGTCACTGGTGTGATGCTACTTTTGATATTTCTAAATTAGATCTAAAACATTGAAATACTTCTTCGAATTGTATTCTGCAGAAGCTGCTAATGACTGTAAACAGATTCTTGATGCCGTTGAGAAGATATTTTATCAGGGTATACTTGATTTTCAAGTGGACAACAAATTGCAAGAGATAGTCAGCCATGCAGTAGAGCTCCTTCCAGAGCTTTGGAAACAAGGTGGTTTCTACGATGAGGCAATCTCTGCTTATAGGCGGGCGCTTCTTAGTCAATGGAACCTTGATAATGACTGTTGTTCAAGAATTCAAAAATCGTTTGTTGTTTTTCTTCTGTACAGTGGTGTGGAGGCAAGTCCACCCAGTTTAGCAGTTCAGATTGACGGTTCTTATGTGCCTAAAAATAATCTCGAAGAGGCGATTCTGCTTTTAATGATTCTTATAAGAAAGTTTTGTTATGGTAAGATAAAATGGGATCCTTCAATCATGGAGCACTTAACTTTTGCATTTTCTATATGTAGCCAAACTTCTCTTTTAGCAAAGCAATTTGAAGACTTGATGCCTGGAGTATACCATCGTATTGATCGTTGGAATTCTATAGCTTTATGTCATTTTGCAGCCGGACAAAATGTCAGTGCTTTGAATCTGCTAAGAAAGTCGTTGCACAAACACGAACGACCAGATGACCTTACATCGTTATTATTAGCTGCTAAGATCTGCAGCGAGGATCCTTATATTGCTGGCGAGGGAGTCGGCCATGCACAGAGAGCATTCAGTAACGCTCGCGGTCCAAATGAGCATTTAAAAGGTGTTGCTCTTCGGATGTTAGGACTTTGTCTGGGAAAGCAGGCTAAGGTTGCTTCCTCGGACTTCGAGAGGTCTCGGCTTCAGTCCAAAGCCCTGGAGTCATTGGAGGAGGCAACTAGATTCGAGAAAAACAATTCTGATCTGATTTTTGAATTGGCTGTTCAGTATGCAAAGCATCGAAATTTGACTATGGCTTTGCGTTCCGCGCGGCATTTCTTCAATGAAACCGGTGGCTCTGTAATCAAAGCTTGGATATTGCTTGCTCTGATTTTGTCTGCACAGCAAAGATTTCCGGAAGCTGAAGTGGTGACAGATGCTGGTTTAGATCAGACTGCAAGATGGGAGCAGGGGTCTCTTCTTAAGCTTAAAGCAAAGCTGAAGATCTCCCAATTAAAACCGATGGATGCTATTGAAACTTATCGCTACCTTCTTGCATTAGTTCAAGCCCAGAGGAAATCTTCAGGGTCTTTCCAAATTAGTTCAAAGGTAAGATTCTTCCCAAAGTTTTTCTGAAGTAATAAGATATTTAAGTTGATTACTGATTGCAAAATCGATCTTATTTCATTTTGTCAACTCGTTATAGGTGGAAGATGATAAAGTTAATGAATTCGATATTTGGCACGGTCTTGCAAATTTGTATGCCAGTCTTTCTCATTGGAAGGATGCTGAAATCTGTTTGCAAAAGGCCAGGGAGTTGAAGGAGTACTCTGCAGCAATTTTGCACACTGAAGGCAAGGCTAAATCATTTCTCAAATCTCAAAAAAATTGTAGCATGTTGAATTTATGCCTCCCACCTTCTGCCATTCCAATTGAAACGCATGCGTGTTTGGATTGACAGTGAGTTTGGCAAAATCATGATGGAGCCGTGGTTTTGCCGATCTCACCACCAATCCAAACCTGCAGGCCAGAATATAAAACATTAAAGATGAAGATAATAGCTTAGAATTATCAACATGTATGATATTTACACACTCTTTTGTATGGTTCTATATCAGGTATTTTGTTCGAAGGGCGCGGCCAGAATATAAAAGCTCTCAATGCTTCTATTAATGCTGTACTAATTGAACCCAACCACATTCCCAGCAAAATCTTAATGAGTGCGTTGATTCAGAAAATGGGTACAAAGGCGTTGCCTGCTGCAAGAAGCATGCTGTCTGATGCGCTTAGAATAGAACCAACCAACCGGATGGCTTGGTATTACTTGGGAGTGGTTCACAAGCACGATGGCCGAATCGGTGATGCTGCGGACTGCTTCCAGGCAGCTTCCATGCTGGAAGAGTTAGATCCCATTGAAAGTTTCAGCACCCTTTTTTGAATATATTTTGAATTTTGAATGGTTAATTCTGCAGTCTGCAGTGAGATTTAGACCATTCTGATTTGTAGTTTATACAATGGGATACAATAGAATCAGTTTTAGGAAATGTTTTCTTCTTTTCAAATGATTTGTTATCATAAACTAGGCTCAGAAAAGGAATTGAAAAAAATATTTAGGAAATAAAGTGACATTGAGTGAGTTGTAAAGAACTTTGATCGGCAAGATTTTATTGTAGTTCAATAGCTGCTCAGCCTTGTAAATGTATGTTACTTATTCGAACAGAATCCGTCTTGCGGCTTGTGAAAGTAGAGATTTATTTTCCTCCAGTTATGTGTCGGGTTTTTTGGCTAGACCTACAAGGTTTTATGACTTATAATCAGAATCGTCTTGGTTTATTTCCTTGCTCAATGCAGTGCACAATTTGGTGTAAATTATGGAACATAACAATTTGTTTAAAAAGTCACATCACAATACTAGAATTTAGCACTGCTATAGTTAGTATTCAACATCATACAGTCATGGTCACTGCTTAAAAGGAACTCAATATGCAAACACAGTGCTGATGATAAAATTGTGCTGATTCAGAAAAAGTCTCATTAAACTGTCAATAGATGGTCCAACCTACCAACCCAACAAAGGGATTACAAATTATAAATCAGATACTATTACAAGCTATGAGAACAAAAATTCCATTCTATTATGCCTCTAACCTACAAGTTTTCAGTTGTCTTCTTCTTCAGCATCATCTGAGCTTTGAAGGTGGCTTAGTTTAACTCTTGCCTTTTTTGGTTTCGAGTCTTCTGTTGCATCATTTTCATTAACCTTCCTCTTCCCTCTTTCTCCCTCTTCTTCATCAACAGCAACGGTAGAAGGTTCGTCACTTTTGAATCCCAAGGAGGAGGATGCTTTTGAGTCAGATTCTTCAGCTGCCTTTGGATTGGATTCTTCCTTTTCTTTTGGATCAGATTCTTCAGCTGCCTTTGGATTGGATCCTTCATTTTGTTTTGGATCAGATTCTTCAGCTTTATCTCCGTTTCTCGATTCTCCATTCTTATCTGATTTTACAAATCCCTGCAGAAAGGTGCGGACTTCATCATTAGTAGCAAGATCCAACGGAGTTTTTCCCACCTTTGTCTTGACACTGAGACTTGCCCCTTTCTTAGCCAAATACTTGACAAGTTCCAGATGGGAACCTTGAGCAGCAAAGTGTAATGGGGTCATGCCTTTACGAGTAGCAGCTTTGAAAGAGGCACCAGCTGAAACCAGAGCCCTAACAACTTCTAAATGACCTTTTTGTGCCGCAAAGTGTATTGCGGCCATGTCATCCATAGCGGAAGCACCAACATCAGCCTTGTTCTTGCATAGATAACTGACCACCTCAGTTTGCCCAGAAAATGCTGCTAAATGTAGTCTATGAACCACAGTTGCTTGTTAAAGAAATAATGTGGCAATTCAAGAATTACCAAGAAAAGCTCGGTTACTTAACCCAGATAAAATTTTCTTCCTTATTTCCAATTCCCCTAAAAACAAAAATCTAAAATATAGTCTATGATCCAAAGTGGCATGTTTAAAGAAACAAGAACGCAAGAGGAGTGCTGTGAATACACTCTTGTAAACACAACTCTCTAATTGGTTGAAATCAAACGGGTCCCACTAAATCATATAAGCTCCTGCATAAATTTAGTAGAACCCATTTGAATTTCAAACAATTAGAGAGTCTATGTTGAAGACAGTGTTAGAGAGTGTATTACTAACATAGCTCAAAGGACAATGCTAGCAACAGGCTCATCCCTAGGAAAACCCTATTACTACTTCCTTTTGAGATAAAAGGGGTGGCAAACGAGCATGTCCACCCCATTTAAGCCCCGTTTAAAACTGTTCCACAAAAGTCCGCAAAAAATAGGGTAGGGCGTGCATAATTAAGGGTGCAAGCCTAAAACCTTGGTCCGCCTCGCAAAATATAGGGCAGGACAGACCCGCGGGCATTGCACCTCTAAAGTCTAAAAATTGCAAAATTTTATGTTCATGTTTGCGCACACAAAAAATCGGATGAACATATTAGAGAACGTGAGCCTAAAACTTTTGGTTCGCATTGCAAAAAAAAAATGAAGGCAGTACAGACCCGCGAGCATTGCATCTCTAAAGTCTAAAAATTGCAAAATTTTATGTTAATTCCGCACCCGCAAAATATCGGGATAAACATACTAGAGGTTGGGCAGGACTAAAACCTTGGTCTGCTCCGCAATCCAGGCCCGTTTCGCCACACTTAAATAAGATTTTCATCCTTATTCTCAATTCTCCCCAAATCACAATAATGTAAAATGCTGCAGAACAATATGTCAATGCTAAATAAATATTCAACCATTAATATCCACATACACACAAAGTCAAAACATGAAGCACACCTCTTCTCATACAAGAAAATTTCAATTTAAGGATCAAGTAAGCATTCCATAACAAAAGCAAGTGAATTTCAATGGAAGCTACCATGTAGGGTAAATCAGAAGGAAAAAAGAGAATGTTAGGGTTGATAATTAAAATATAGTAAAAGAGAGGGGAACGAGGATACGGTGTTCTGGAATGCTTGTCTCTGGAATTAACGGACAAAGGATTTGAAATCAAAATTGACTGAACTGATATGAGATCGCCGGACCTCGCCGCCGCGTGAAGGTCGCCGCCGGTTCCTGATTTCTGTGGATTACCTTTACCCATCTGCTTTTCTTCTTCTTCTTCTTCACTCTTCAAAAGAAAATCGTTGTTGCTAGCTACCCTGTACAAACCCTCTTCTAGCGGTTTTACCAAATGTCGTAAATATTAAAAATGCTCTTTCATTTCTATTCCTTTATCAAAAAAAAATCTTTCATAATTGTAACCTTTCATTATTTTTGTCTTGTCTCTATAATTTGAGGTGTTTTTGCTTTTTTGTCACTACAATTTTTTCTTTATAAAATTCTTAAATATCCAATTTAATTTGATTTTAATTTTTAAAATTAAAATTCGCAAATATTTTTTAACTTTAAAGATTAAAATAAAAAAAAATTAATATTTAAAAATTATTTTTAAGAAAAAAAATACAAAGACGAAAATTAAAAATACTTTAACTTATAAGAATAAAAAATTTATATAAGTCTTTTTTTATTAAAAAAAATTTGGTTGTTCTATTTTCAAATCTGATTTTTCTTTTTCTTTTCAAAATTTTAATTTTATTTAAAATTTAAATTTTTTTTTCTGGATTTTAATTCTTCTCCTAATCTAAAAATCAATTTGATAATTTTTGAGATTTTAATTCTTCTTTTGATAATCTAATAGTTATTTTGAATTTTGATGACGTACCACCACTCTTAATTTGAGGTCAAATTTTAAAGATGTCATGGTTATTTTTATGACATGTCACCGTCACTTTGAATTTGAAGTAAAATTTTAGAGATTTGGTATGTTACTTTTAATTTTAAATCAAATTTTAGTGGAATGACTCTCATTTTAATTATGTGTCATAGTCAACTTTACACAAATTTGTTATCATCATTTTTTATTATTTTTTTATAATATTTGAAATGGTGTATTTTTTTTATCTCACTAAAGTTAAGAAGAATCGGGCTAAGAGAAAAAAAAAAAAAAAAAGAATTAAGCTCTTAAAAGAAAAGTTTTCACAACATCCGCTACAAGGATATTGCTTAATCTTGGAGAAGAGTTAAGTATTGAGCTTAAACGTGAAATTAACATTTTGATTTCCTTCGCAGAGTATGTGGATGACTTTGAACATAATGTTTTCATGAAAGATATTTTTGATAGTTTAAATCAACACCACATGCTTATGATATTTGTTCAACAAACTTTCAAAGGAGGCTAACATTAAGGGAAGAATCAAAATAGCAAGCTGAAGATGTAATGTCCATACCTTTTAATATATATATATATATATATATATATATATATATATATATATATATATATATATATATATATATATATATATATATGAATAAGATCAATTGACACCAAAGTGTCATAACACCAAATCCCACCTGTTTATTATTATAAACTTAAAGGTTAATATATATTCACTTAAAATTAAAAATATATATAAAATTTAAAATGTAAAATACAGTCAAACGTCAAGTTCAATTGGTGCATACATATGATAAGGAGTTATGTTTGGTTTATAACCAACAAGAAGATTGCATAACACACCCCAAAGATATAATAATTTCAACAAAAAAAAAAGATTATATGGAAAGTTAAAGTCAAAACATGTTAAAAGCTAGTAATTCATGATTTTAATAGGAAATTTTTATTCAGCATTGTTGTGTTTAATAGAGTTGAAGCAGTTTTAGATAATTTAGTCGAAGGTAGTAGAGTAAGATTTGTTGCATTAGACTTTGACGAATACATCATATGAATATAACATATAATTGTTGAATTATGTAACCATGTATTCGACAGAGTCTAATGTTATAGTTAGTGAGTTGTGTTTTGGTTGCATATATATACAAGTGACGATGTAAATCTAAGCCCTGTTATTTTCACCTTAGTAAATTCACCTTAGTAAAATTCTTTGTTCATAATATAGTTTCTCTCTCTTATTCTCTTTTCTTCTTCATCATTATTCTTGAAACCTCTAATTGTTCCGATAAATTACTATCCACGAGCATCGTTATAATTTCCTACAAATCGACCGGTTTTCAAAGGTGAGAATTACGAGAGGTGGGTTACGCAAATGAAAGCCATCTTTAAATTTCAAGATGTGACTGAAATTGTGAGTAATGAAGTACCGGTGTTGGAAGTGAATGTAAATGTTGTTCAGAAGGTTGCGTACAAGAAACAACAAAAGAAAGATGGAAAAACTCTTTTCTTTATTCATCAATGTGTGGATCTGAATGTGTTCAAGAAGATCGTTGAAGTAGAGACGTCAAAAGAAGCGTGAGACAAGTTAAAGTACTTGTATGGTGGAGATGAAAAACCGAAGAGGTTGAAGTTGTAGACACTGAGAAAGTAGTTTGAGATAACACAGATAAAAGAAGATGAATCAGTTGTTGATTTCTTCTCTAGATTAGTGTTACTCACTAACCAAATGAAGGAGTATAGTGAATCAATAAATGATTTGTAGAAGATTGAGAAGGTGTTGAGATCTTTGAATGTAAGCTTTGATTACATTATAGTGTATATCGAAGAGTCCAAGAACCTAGTTGAGATAAAGTTTGAAGAGCTTCAAGCTTCATTAGAGGCTCATGAGATGAGATAGAAGCAGAGAAACTCAAATAGGGAGAAAGTGGTAGAACATACACTGCAAGCAAGATTCATCAAGAAGTCTGGAAAAGAAAATGTGAAGTAGAGAAAAATCATTATGATTTGATCAAGAAAGGCATGACCAATAAGTATTCAAGGAAGAAAATTGATATGAAAGAGGTGCAGTGTTACAACTGTCAAGGATTTGGTCATTATGCTCGAGATTGTCGGAGAAAGAAGGAATTAAGAGCGAAAGATAACGAAGAAGTGCAATATGCACATGCTAGAGAAACAACTCAAATGATATGTTACTCATGGTCAATACTCAATCATAAAATGAACAAGCCAGTATGTGTAACGCCCCGATTCTGAATTCCCTTTTTTTTTTATTGAGTCCTTATTTGGTTTATTTAAGTGATTATTTTATTTATGTGGAATTTGTGTGATAATATGTTATGTTTACATATTGAGCTATTTTTGCCGACTTTGAGAGTTTCGGGTAAAAATAGGTTGGGGGTATTTTGGGCATTAGTGATAATATTAAGTATATTTTGTGAGAATTAATTGATAAGTGTGTGGAAAGAATTTGGGAGGAAAGAAATAGAATATGTGATATAGAGAGAATAGAGAAAGATAGAAACATTAAGAAGAAGAAAAACAAGAGAAAGAAAGGAGGAGGAGAGAAAAGAAGAGAAAGTGGAGCAAAACCTAGAATCATCAAGAATCAACCTTAGCTTGCGATTAATCAGGTAAGGGTGAGAAGTTTTATCATCTTCATAATGTGTATGATCATGTATGTGCTAGATTGGATTTGTTGGATTGTTTTCTATGTTTCCATTTCTAGGTCGGAAGTTGATTTAATCGGTAAAAACTGAGTTTTATCGGTTAGAATTTGGAATAGACGGTGTAGTATAGTCGGGTGATGAGTGGGTTGTACTACTGGAACTGATTTGGATTAAATCGGTCGGTTTGTGAGGTTTGGGCTTTTGGACAGCCATGGGAGTTCTGAGTTCGCAGGTTCTCCAGGCGAATGGCAGCGAAGCTTCGCCGGGCGAAGCCCAGCGAGCAGCAGCGAACCAAGTCAGTAGCATCCACCCTGTCTTCGCTGGCAAGTTCGCCAGGCGAATGAGAGTGGCGAAGGTTCGCCAGGCGAGTGTGCTAGCGAGTAATTCCAGAATAAATCCCAGTGGTCTTCGCTGGCAAGTTCGCCAGGCGAGCGGAGTAGCGAAGGTTCGCCAGGCGAAGGTTAGCAAACACAGCAACGTATTTTCTTTCCTTGTGCTTTCCATTCGTGGATCGATTGTGTGGTTTGGTTGCGATCATTCCTTGTCTGAGATGACTAATTATATGTTGTTATATGGGTTGTGGGTAGCCGTATGGTGTGAATCCGAGTTTGTGATTTGTGAAGTGTGAAATGTGGCCGTTTGGCAATTTTGTGCATTATTTGAATTAAATAGAGATGCATGGCGAGATTGATTGTGAATGTGAACCATGTATGAAAATTGGTGTGAATGGATGATGAATATATATATATATATATATATATATATATATATATATATATATATATATATATATATATATATATATATATATATATATATATATATATATATATATATATATATATATATATATATATATATATATATATATATATATATATATGCTTTGTGATACATATATTTGAATGCATAATGAATATATGCGACAGATGTGATGATTGCATGAGTATGTTGGTAAACATGTATGCATTCCAAGAGTGTCACGAGTCATGTTGCATGTGAAGCATCATGGTATGCATTCGTGTGTTGATTGATCCCTCGGTGGATTTGCAGAACCTCGTGTGCCCTTGTGGGGTGTGAGCGATGGTTGTTCATTGATCCCTCGGTGGATTTGCAGAACCTCGTGTGCCCTTGTGGGGTGTGAGCGATGGTTGTTTATTGATTCCTCGGTGAATCTGCAGAACCTCGTATGTTGCGATGATTATTTATTGATTCCTCGGTGAATCTGCAGAACCTCATGTGCCCATGTGGGGTGTGAGCGATGGTTATTTTGGTTCTTCAATTGAACCTGCTGAAATGAGTCGGTACCGCATTTGCATCTGCATAGAGTCGTGTGTCGGTCTCTGTGAGTTGCATGTAGACATCTGTGTATGATGTATGGTGAATAAACATGAATGTAGATGTTTATGTAGATTGTTGATAATTGGTATGAATGGAAGGCTTGAATATACATGTATGTGTGAATATATGTGTATATGTATGCATGTTTATGAATTGATATAAACATTGTTGATGCACGTTGTATATGCTTGGTGCTCTATTTGTAAATAGTTAATTGTGAATACATTGCGATGTACGGTGTAGTGAGATGAGTTGTGGTGAGAATGCGGAAGACGTTTTTGGACGTTATGTATGTGTATATATATATATATATATATATATATATATATATATATATATATATATATGTGTGTGTGTGTGTGTGTGTGTGTGTGTGTGTGTGTGTGTGTGTGTGTGTGTGTGTGTGTGTGTGCATTATGTATTATGATATTGTTTCTCACCCTTCTGCTGTTTTATAATGCTCTATGAGGCATTGCAGATTAGATTGTTGGAGTCTTTGTGAAGCGAGTCTTCATTTCTTTTTGTCTGATGGCTCTGATATGTAACACTGGGTAGCTAGGAATTATTTTGATTCTTTTGTGATACATCTGTGTATGTATCTGCTGATGAACGTTTTGTAAACTCAATTGATGAATTGAATTAATCTGAACGATGTATATGATGCTTATGTTAATGAAGTGATTCCAATGTTTAGATGTTTCCGCTTTATTCTAAATGTTGATGTGTGGGTTTTAAGCGCTATGCTTTATTTTTAGTTGAGATTTACCTCTTTTGTTACATATCTTCGTGAGCTGGTATTATTTATGTTTCGTTTCGGTGATAATGTGACGCGCCTCTTTTATACCATGTTATAATTATACTCTGATAGAATTTTTTTTGCATTAAGTGCCTAAATGATTTAATTGTTTATTTGAGGTATAGAAAGGGGGTGTTACAGTATGCGATATCTGGAATCAGGATGAAACCACCAGACGACTAGAAATAAAAACTGGTTCACCAAGTTAGATGAATCGGTTAAGAAAGTGATGAGTTTGTAGATGGCAGACATGTCACATCCACTAGAAGAGGAAACATAGATATGATTAGAAGAGATGGTCTGAATACCAGTGTTACTGATGTGTTGTACGTATCTTTTATGACAAGTAATTTGATTAGAATAAGTCAATTACTTTCAAAAGGGTATAACAAAAAGGTGGAAGAGTGTCAAATGAGGGTGTATAATGGTAAATGAATGATGATTCTGAAAGCACCATTAGCATATGACAAAACCTTCAAGATTGAGGTTGACATATCCGATCATCAATGTCTTGCTTCGACTACTGTTAAAGACAAAAATTGTTTTCCTAGCCTGCTTTACTTTACAACATTCCTCAGACAACTAGACTTGGTTTCTTCACTTGAGGTAAGACATATACCAACTTCTTCTGATTGAGCATACCTGGACCTTCAAGTAGAGTAGGATTTAGTTGTTTTTGACTTTGTCGAATACAACATATAGTTGTCAAAGTATGTAAGTATGTATTCGACAAAGTCAAATATCGCAATTAGTGAATTGTGTTTTGGTTGCATAATGAGAAATTTGATAGTGAGAACCCTGATGGTTGTGGTGTAGTGGTAAGTATTCCTGACTGTTAGAGTATATATATGAGAAATAGTGATCTTAGAGTATAGATATGAGAAATAGTGATCTTTGGCCTTCGTGGCCAAAACCTTGAATTGTTATATGTCTAACCCTGAAGGGATATGAATATTTGTTAGTGAGTAACTCTGATGCCTTAGGGTGTAATTGAAGGAAAAATTATGATTTAGGGCGTGAATATGTTACGGGATTGGCCTAGTAAACCGTAGGTTTTGTGCCTTTATCGCCGTAAGACCTTAGGGATGATTTAGAGATGTTTTGGGGGCATTGGAGAAGTGAATCGTGTGGACTTTTGGGTTGATTTAGGTTCTGGAGCGTAACAGATGTTTTCGGTCGAAATCGTTTTGGACGTAACTTTTGATCCATAAGTCCGTTTTAGCCCCCGTTCGAAGCGTTGGAAAGCTAATGAACAGGGTTGTAACATAGTATAGATAAGAGAATTGGTTTCCCAATATTTTTATATCTAATTATATTTGATAAGTCAATTGTATATATGTTCTATTAATGAATCATGTTCTGGTTCAGTGATGTCTTGATGTTTTGATGCTGTAATTTTCCTGATGAATTACCACGAGGGTAACTGTGATAATATGATGAATTAACATGAGTAGGAATGTGAAGTTTATGTGATTAATAGGCGATAGTATGAGAATTACCGCGAGTATAATTATGAATTAATATGTGATAATACGATGAATTAATATGAGTATGACTGTGACCGCTATTTGATTTGTATATGATTGTATGATGATTTCTATGATGTATGATGATGATTATTATGATTATATGATGACATGATGTATGATGATGATTATTATGATAAACTATGATGACATGACGTATGATGATGATTATGATGATGAGCTATGACGTTTGATGATGATGAATATGATGAATGATGATACACCTATGATGTTGTTATGAGGATGATTTTTGACGCTGCATTCATGTGCATCCGGACTTCGGTTCAGGACCTCGATTACTTTGGCTTCAATCCCATTGTATGGATGTGAAGTGTTTTGATTTGCTCCGGTTCTCAAGTAGAATTGATCTTATTGATGGGGATCTATGGAGGGTTTATGGCCTAGTGTCCATCGTGTTGTGATGGTTGGTACCACATGCATTGAGTCTTGTTGCATTTGCATTTATGGGTCCTTTGTATGAATTATGACGTTGTGGCCTTTGAGGCATATTGAAGGATATGAATGTGTTAAATATGATTATGATGTCATTTATATGTTAATTTTTATACATTGATTATTATGAATTATTTTACTCACCGTGCCTGTTTGAATGTTACCTCCACGTGGGTAACGTGCAGATAATCAAGTTTAGCCGTGGACGCCGTTGAGGATTTTTGATGTCTTTGAGTTGTTAGCCTTTTGGTTAACTTAGAGGGTCTTGCTCTGATATGTAACACCGGGTTGGGTTCTTTTGAGTTAAACTATATACTGTTGAGTTATTTTTGCTTATCTTCCCGTATGAGGAAAACCTTTATTTATACACTTTGAGTTCATTGTGCAATTTGATGTATTTTGAGAAAACATGTTGTACGCGGAGCATTGACTTATTTTGAGCTATTGAAAAATATAAACCCTTTGTGGTGATTTTTATTGAGTTAAATAATTTACTCTGATATCTGTGTTATTTTGCCTTAATAATTGTGGGATAAAAAAGGGTGTTACATCTTTAGTATAGGACATCCCGGTTTCAGAAAAACCTAAACAAAATGTTGTGTTTTTAAAAGCCACCCAATACACATGATGCGTCCAGACGAATTTTGAGGTGTCCTACTCAGAAGTGGAAAAAATATTCTCAAGAAACTGTATCTTGTTAAATCAATGAATAAACAATCTTCTCTTTGACCTGGTCCAAAATAGTGCCCACAAAATATTTTAGGAAATCTGGATATCTTGCGCACACTCTCTTGAAAAGAATTACAGATTCAGTATATAATTCTTCCGTGGAAGAATTTATTATACCATTTCATGTATCCATTATCTTTTTCACCACGACGCCAAGTTTGACCATTTTTCTCGTCGTCACCTTTGATTTGTTTGGTGTCAACGGCAAATTTTAGTCGACTTCTCACATTTTTGGTTATGTGATACTTACAAAGTAATGAAAACAATGAAGGAAACACCATTGATTATTACTCGTGGCATGTTCTATTGGTCATTCAATATAATCTTACACATTTCCAAAGCCCATGTAATATTGTCCTCTTTTTTGGATTCAAAAAATGCAAAACTGACTGAAAATGTCATCTCTGTAGAAGTAACACCAACAATTTCCAGAAATGGAAATTTATACCTGTTTTTTTGTATGTTGAATCAATTATGAGCGCAGTGAGAAATGTTTTGAGCAATTTGATGGAATCAGGATGACTCTAAAATATATCTTGAACAATGACTTTATCCTCACAAACGTTATACCTAGAAAACATAGTGGTCTTCTTCCCAAAGCTTTAACAATCATTGTATCTCAGATCTTGGTCCTTTTACCGCCTTGTTGTTTAGACCACGCACATTGTATTTGCTTGATATTTGAAACATTCAGAAGTTTTTCCCGTTTCAAAGATGTGAGTATGTTTTTCGGCACCACCATGTTTAATGTCATGTCCAAAACAAGTTCTCTCTCCTCTGAAACAAGGCGACATACAATGGGATGATCGACTGGCTTGTTAGTCAATGCATGATTATGTATACCGGGAATCACATTAAATTTTCATGTTTCATCCGCCATACGGTATCCATGAAATTTAAACAGACACTCATATTTTCTCAATCCAGTGTCATCTTGTTTCAATTTTATAATTTGTGGTTGGTACGTGTCACTTCTTTTACATCTCATTGTTAGAAATTCTTGTCTTCTACCTAAGTCGTTGTTGGGCCTTCCAATTGCAACATCAAACCCCAATTTCATGACCTCCATGTAAACCCATTGTAACATATGCTAACGAAATATAAACTCTTTGCGCACGAACATCTACCTAGACAACAACCAGTCGATCACTTGGTTTAATATCGTCCAATTTAACATAATCATTCACTTCATCTTGTTTAACATTGTGCTTCACTTTGTCTGATTTAACATTCATCCTTATAATAGTTTTGGGAAACATATTTGGGTGCACCATATTTAATACAACAAATAACAAAAAAAACATATTTTAAAATTCAAAGTATCAAACAGATTCGGAGATACATATTCAGACCATACCAAACTTTGTTCGGAGATACATATTTGGACTCGACGTTCATATTTCCAGCTCAAAAAACACATTAATGCAAGGAATTAGGGATGAAATGAATGAACTTTACCTGCAACTCCAGGATCTTTTGCTCCCTTTGATGTGATAAAATACAAGAATGATGTTTTGGTGTTGAAAAGTTGATTGAGAATGAAATAAACTTTTTTAAGGGTTTTGAAAATGAAGTATATTTGAGCATGAAGAATAAGATAATGCAAGGTGGTGTTTTATCCAATTTCCTGCTTGACATTTTCGAATATGCATATCCAGAAACTTCACTAAATTAATTAAATCGGCTCTGTGAATAAAAATACCATAGATGAGTACAAAGGATATTTCGAAAATGCATCTCCGGATACACCCAACTAATATACAAAGATGCATTTCTAGACCATATTTTGTTCAAAATGGATTGGATATCAGAAAGGTGATGAAGGACATTTTTTAATTTCCAAAGATGTGGGCACATCCCTAAAGATGGAAAGAACATTTCTCTAATATAATATTCAGATTCGATCATCCCAAATATCTGGTCCAGCACAATAGTCTTCACTAATGTATGCTAAAATGTGAAATCGAATTATAAGAATAATTGTTTTTAGTGTGTTAACTTGTAATGTTTGTAAAAAAAACACCACGGAAAATATTCCAAAGCATTTAAGGACAACAGGTATGAAGACAAGAATCATCTATGTCATTCACTTTGTCTAAAATGACCCGCAATTTGGCAACATCTCAAAATGGTTAAACACTTTAATGATATTTTCCCCCCATATTATTAGTGTTGTGTCAAGCTCGGAAAAAATTATTATTGAGTTTTAGATAAAATCCTTCTTAAATTATCCTTGCCTCTTAAATCAAATCATTACTACCATAAAGTCAAGTTAAATCTCTTTTCGAATTACTTCGCGATCACTTAGACAAAATTAAAGATGGAAAGAGCATTTCTCTAATATAATATTCGGATTCGATCAACCCAAATATCTGGTCCAGCACAATAGTCCTCACTAATGTATGCCAGAATGTGGAATTGAATTATAAGAATAATTGTTTTTAGTGTGTTAACTTGTAATGTTAGTAAAAAAACACCACGAAAAACACTCCAAAGCATTTAAGGACAACAGGTATGACGACAAGAATCATCTATCATTCACTTTGTCTAAAATGACCCATAACTTGACAACATCTCAAAATGGTTAAACACTTCAATGATATTTCCCCCCACATTATTACTGTCGTGTCAAGCTCGGGAAAAATTATTATTGAATTTTAGATAAAATCCTTCTTAAATTATCCTTGCCTCTTAAATCAAATCATTACTACCATAAAGTCAAGTTAAATCTCTTTTCGAATTTTAGACAAAATTAAAGATGGAAAGAGCATTTCTCTAATATAATATTCAGATTCGATCAACCCAAATATCTGGTCTAGCACAATAGTCTTCACTAATGTATGCTAGAATGTGGAATTGAATTATAAGAATAATTGTTTTTAGTGTGTTAATTAGTAAAAAAACACCACGGAAAACACTCCAAAGCATTTAAGGACAACATGTATGACGACAAGAATCATCTATGTCATTCACTTTGTCTAAAATGACCCGCAAATTGGCAACATCTCAAAATGGTTAAACACTTCAATGATATTTCCCCCCACATTACTACTGTCGTGTCAAGCTCGGGAAAAATTATTATTGAGTTTTAAACAAAATCCTTCTTAAATTATCCTTGCCTCTTAAATCAAATCATTACTACCATAAAGTCAAGTTAAATCTCTTTTCAAATTACTTCGCGATCACACAGACAAAATTGGGTAAAATCAAATCAATAGAAACTAAGCCCATAACATACAAAGGTCAATCTCCCTCTTTGTCCCTAACGGCTAGTTGGAGACATTGCGAGGACAAGGGGAAAATTCAAGACAACAATAATAAAAAGATCATTAATTATGATTTTGGTCATTTCTAACTAATTTTCTTAATTCACATGATAGAAAAAACTTAGACAAACACATACATATCACTTAATTTTACAAACAACTAACTACAACTTTTTTATTAATTAAAAAATAAAAAAATGAAATTTTCTCTCTTTTTTATTATCACAATCATACCATAATTTCAATTAAAAAATAAATTAAATTTTAATTAATTTAAATTTTTTGGATGTTTTTAAAAATATGGAATTATGTGTTTTTTCATTACTTTATTTCTCTCATAATTTACTCTATTAGATCTTATATTTAGTGAAGAATGTCTTATTAATTTAAGACTTTACTCAAAAGTAAACTATGTTTTAAACATATTTAATATCAGTTTTAAATCAGCCGGTTATCCGATCAACTCCTGATTCAATTCAATTAATTGAAATGATCGGGTTTCTGCACACGGGATTAAAGTAACAGAAATGTTATGTTGAATAATAAAAGCAATTTTATTAGAGCATCCATATATGTCAAATTGTCAACGAATTATACACATCCACAACCATACATACACGTCCAGGCATCAAGAACACAATTATCAGTAGCCTAATAATTGACAGTATTAACAGGGAACTGAGTATTTCCTAATTTTGCTTTCTTTTTGTATATTGGATTTGAGAATAACAAAAAAGATGGTGAAAAAACAAAACTAACTGGATATCAATTCCTTTTTTTTTTCAAATCTACCTTTGTCAGTGTTCCAGAATCCAGACAGCTCTTCTTTATCTTTCCTGAATATCAAAACATGTAATTTTAGATAGCATTAACCAAGTTAATACCGAAAGAATAATCATAAAATTCTATAAACTAAAAGTAGTTAGAGGGTAAAAACAAATCAAATTTGCTCTCAATGAGAATGCTGACATCTTTGACATAGCAGCATTTTTTCAAGAAAATGAGTTTTGGTATGATTTATATTGTTTATGGATTGAGATTTTCTGACTATATGGGGAGGGAACTGCTCTTTACCTTTCTTGGACTGATTACATTTGCAATATTTGATTTACTACAAAATCTGACTTACAGAAATGTGAATGCAAATATGCGATAAATGGACTAATGAAGTTGTCATTTAATCTGTTTTCTTTCAAATTTTCTCATTTAATCTAAAATTTTGTGAAGTGTCCTAATATTTGTAATGTTTGGTAGCCCTGGAAATATTTCAACGAAACATGCAAGCAATCATTCAAGGAATCAAGAATTGAAAAACAGAACGGCTGAGTGAATAAACAGACAGGTTGATCCAGAAACCATGAAAAATACTAAGAATCGAAACTTACCATAAAGCTATTTAGATGTAATCCCATGACGATTTCGAATTGAGTCAATAGCCTTCTCAAACTTCTGCGAAAGCTCAGTTATAGACGTTTTGCATGCTGAAATTTTTAAATGAAAATTAGTACCATCCTACAAATGAATGCAGTATATGTGTGCATGAAGACTGTAATTCACAATTATGAGATATGGCATCGAAATACAAATTCGTTGAACAATGAGAGCAGGTAATGAACTACATCAACCAAAAAATTTCTATTCTCCATCTTTTGAAGAACGTGAATCAGGAAAAACAGTTAATGCTTATCAGTAAAAACATCATAATACGGATATCATTACTATGCTATCTGAATAACCTAGCTGGCTTTTAAATATGTAGTGCTAATAGTTCAGATTGACAACATGTTTGGTGTCCAGCAATGCCTCGAAGTATGACACCAATATTTATAGATGTACATGTTACGTTCAATTAATTTCATATCTTTCAAATTATCATCGGTGTTGATGTGTCCGTGGTTAACAGCTTTTATCACTCCTTTTATTTCATGTATGATTCATTCATCTCATGTATAATATAACATCCACAATAGCATATAAAGGCTTATTTCTACAAAAGCGTTCATCATCACTCTCATACTAAACACTTACTACAAAATAATAATGTTGTATAACATTATACTAGTCAGTAAAAATAAAAGCCATGAATTGAAACAAAAGCATTTTGTACTTTCGAAATTGATTATACTATGCATACCACGGGATGCTGTAGCCTGTGCATCAACCATAAATTCTTCATAAGAAGCCTGAAAAAAAAACCATTATATTAGACTCTTAATTAGGGTTTTGAAATGATAATGAAGAAGGAACCACCTTCATTGCATCTCGGCTTTCCGTAATCCGTTCAGACAGTTTCTTGTAATCCTTTTCAGCTTCTTCTGTTGCTTGCTGGCATCCTTGACTCTGCATCTAAACTTTTCAAATTAGAAATGTCACACTTATAAATCAACAATTAATCTCAACTAAGATCTATCTTGATTAAATCAAATTTCGTAATGTTTGATTTCTCTCTATTTTCACCTAAACTAGATCTGAATCTTATACTAATCTACTTATCTAATTGCCTACTAATTACTTTCTCTCTGTTTTAACCTAAACTATATCTGAATCTACTACCAAAGACATAAGCAATAATGTGAATATTCCATTAAAATCACGGAATTCAACATGTTTTCGGATCAGAGTTAACGATCTATAAAGAACAAATCAATATGAGAAATGCGATTATAGAGTTTGAGAAAGCACGAGAAGAAACCTTGAAACGCTTGTGGAGTCGCGAATGAGAAGCTTCGAGATCCTTGAGGATCTCAGAGTGAGAGCGATCGATCCGGCGTTTAAGATCGTTGATACTTGAAGATGCGAGCCTCTTGAGATCGGAGATGTTGTTCGGAGCTTTGTGACTACTCCGAGGTGGTGAAGTGGTGGTGGTAAGAGCGGCGGATGCTCTCTTCACGCCTTTGGAAGTGGAAGCTGCTCTGGTGAAGATTGGTGATTTCGGAGAACTTTCTGTCGGAGAAGCTACCGGTGACGGTGTTTTCAGAAGATCGGAAACTTTGGTTTTCCTTCCCCTCTTCGTCATCTTTTTCTTCTTTCGAAAATTCAAATTTGAGTTACTGGATGGATTTGGCGATTAAGTTTCGTGGGTATATGATGACGAACTTATTTTAGAAAAAAAAATTATAATCTGAGTTAAATGTGATAAAGAAAATTGAATTGAAGTATTATCAAGCAAATAAGAAATTAATGAATTTATATACTTTAATCCACAAAAATTCAAAGGAAAATGACTCTTTCAAATAAAATTAAAATGAAGAAAAAGTGAGAAAGTGTTTTTTATGGTAAATTTTTTTATGCCCATGAGTTTTAATTGAATATTGATATTTTAAAATAAAATAATATTAAAAGTTAGATATGATATTGAGTATATTATTCTTTGATTTGATAAATGTTACTTCTTCATCTTTTATATAGTTTTGGAATAGGTCTAAGATTGACCGACCGTCGAGCACAATCAAGTTCAGTTTCACGTCAAAGAAGACTCAACGCAAAGGTTCATTCTATTATAGTTGTTGGAGAGCACATTTTCCACGTGTTCCTCACCCGAGGACACGTTACCAACTTATCCCGCGTATCTCGCAGAAACGTTCTACCCTTCGTAACGGGAAAGTCTTTCACTTTTTAGAGAATGCAGGGCAGTTGACCCAGGATGATGAGCATGAGCTGCTCGTCCCTACCTCCACGTAGGAATTCTGACAGTCATCCATTATGGGTTTGATCCTTCAGCCCATAATGGAGAATGTTGGTCCAGCGTTGAGACTCTTTATAAATACCCTCTTCTGAATGAGAGTCAGGTATTCAATTTTATTCCTTAATGTGTTTGCCTTCTTCCACTCTGAACTTACATTAGCATCAGAGTGCCTTGCATTTGCACCCCCTTTTTCCCCTCACCTGACGTTGAAAACCACGACGTGTTGTTGGCCACCGATTTACTTCTGATCACAGGTAAGATCACTGATGACGTTTTTGGGAACTTGCTCCCCCATCTTTCCTTTCCCTAAACCGAAAGATCAAAGTGAAAGAACTCTGAAAACCAATCATGGTCGATCAGCATGATAACAGTGGTCACGGAACCGCCTTCACTCCCTTCCATGACGCCAATAATGACAACGGTATGCCGATTCTGAAGGACATCACTCCAACAAAGAGAAATGAACAAACTGCTTCTCCCTTCTCCGACGAGGCAGCCGACGATGATGTCCAGTATGTTGAGACCAGGAAAGTCCAAAAGGCTTCGGAGAAGACGCCGGAGAAGTTCCAACCAATCCCAATGTCGACCAACGTCGACCCGACCATGAAAGCTCTAGTCGTGGCCCTCAACCAAACCAATATGTTGATCTATCAGCAGAATGAGAGGATCAAAGCGTTGGAAAGAGACTGTCGTCCATACTCTCCCCCGCGGAGACACTAATGGTACGAGTCTCGCAGTCCGTCGCCACAACGACCAGGACGTCGATCACAGTTAGAGAGGCCTCAGCCCCTGAAGTGCAACTGTACTCCTCCCTGCAAGGAATGTCTCTCTCCAATTACCAAGAAGAGCAAGGCCGGAGGACAACCAAACAATTGTCGGTCACCCCCATGAAAACTAAAAAGTCAACCCAAGAAATTGTCGTTGCACCATGATGGCAGCCCCCGGCGAGAGAAGTATAACTACTCTCCACCGCGCTCACCGCTCAAAAGCGATGAAGACGACCCCCGCAATCCACTTTCTTGCCCGATCATGGACGTTTCACTTCCCGTCGGGCTGGAGAAACCCCCGAACTTGGAAACGTACGATGAGACAACAGACCCTGATGAGCACATCAAGAACATCGATGCGCTGCTCGACTACCGCGACGTTAGAGGCGCTATCAAGTGCAGGTTATTCCTCTACAACCTTGAGGAAAGGTGCCATGACAAGGAAAATCTTGAATCACTTCACTGCCTCCCGTCGCCATCCAAAATCTGAGGCGGCACTCGAGGCGATCATGTAGGGGGAGGATGAGTCCCTCCGAGTCTACATCAAGAGGTTTAACCGCGAAGCTGTCCAGGTCTCCACGATCGACGACATGAAAAAATAACTGCTCGAGCAAGGGTTGCGTCCCCGCAATGACTTTGCGAAAGTTGTTGGCATCGAAACACCCGCATCACTAGATGTCCTCCTCCTCCTCACACAGCTGACCGCATTCTGTCCGAGTGCGCCAGCACAGAATTCTGCAAGGCCAAAGTCCGTTTTCCTAAACAGACACCTGTCAAGCCTAACGCATACAAGAATAAATACTGTCGGTTCCACAAGAACCACGAGCATGTGAATGAATAGTGCATCCACCAAAAGGATGAAATTAAAATCCTCAACAGAGATGGACATTTTAAACAATACACCAAAAGGAGAGAGACTCCTCGATAAGACGCATGAGAAGCAAAGAGGATCAAGGAGGATGAGACACCTTCCTCCGACGCTGCCAGCCTACCAGTCGCCATGTCAATCTCTCATCCCAAGGACTTCTACGTCCCCGATGAGGCTGAAAACCCCATATACTTTATAGAGCATAGCGCATGGGAGACTTTCCCCTTCGCCATGGTCATATCAGGCAGAGGTTTTAACAAACTTACTATGGGGTCGGTGAAAAGGAAGTTTGAGCAACCCAATGATGCAAGCTATAGCAAAAACTCAACCCTCGATAAATGTCGAGGAAGCTTGAATCCCACTGCCTTCTACCCCGAGGAGCTCCCTGAAGGAGCCCCCAACTTCAGTATCCCTCTGCTCGTAAGGGCAAAAATATCAAACTTTGACGTTCTCCGCATTCTGGTCGACCAGAGAAGCTCGATTGACATCATGTATTTGTAGTTGTTCTCAACTTTACAGCTCGATGAAACACATTTAACACCCTATGTAATATCTAATCTGCAAAGTTTCAATAGCGCAACCACGAGGCCGTGGAGATACATCGAATTGATCGTCACAGTCGAAGCAGTTGAAACTACCAAGTTGATCAAAGTCTAGTTTCTGGTCATAGACTGCCCTTCTTTATACCAGTGCATCCTGAGGAGACCGACTTTGGCTGAACTGATCATCATGTTGTCCACTATCCATCTAAAGATGAAGTGCTACATGGCCAAAGGCCCCGTAGCCACCCTCCACAGGGACATTGAAGTTGCGAGGAGATGCTTAGAAGAAGCCTCGAAGGGACAAAACATTATCAATGCGTCGTCCAGAACTTCCGACAAGCCAGCTCGACCCAGCACCTCCAAGGAGTTGAACCAATGTCGTACGCCGACTCGGTCGACCTTGATAGTCGCTTCACCAAGGATGACCTGAAGAACAGAAGAAGAAAGACAAAGGAGCCCGGTCAGCAGCAGAAACCTCCCCGACGCTAGATGTCAATAAGGAGCCTGCACATTCGAGATGCCTCATCCCTGACGGCGAGTTCGAAGTCATCCTCCTTGTCAACGACTCAAACAAAGGTGTGAAGATTGGAACTAATCTCCCCGAACTCGTGAGGAAGCAATTGAAGGCCTACTTGAGAGAAAATGCCGACTTGTTCGCATGAAGCGCTACGAAGATGCTTGAACTGGACCTCAACTTTGTCTTCCACCAACTGACCATAAATCCCGCCACTAGGGACATAGTAAAACGTAGGTGTAAGAATTTTTCCGTAAAAGCGGAGGCTGCTGAATTATCTGTAAAAAACCTCCTAGAGTCAAATTTTATTTCATAATCCCAATACACAACCTGGATTTCAAACGTTGTACTTGTTAAAAAGTCGAATGGAAAGTGGAAATGTGCATTGACTATACCGATCTTGACAGGGCTTTCCCATAAGACACTTATCCTTTTCCTAACATTGATAGATTGGTCGACAACTCTACAGGTTTCAAACTGTTGTCATTTATGGATGTGTACTCGGGATACAACCAAATCCTCATGGAAAAAGCGGATAAGAAATACACGACTTTCATGATTGATTCGGACAACTATTGCTACAATGTAATGCCCTTCGGCCTGAAAAACATCGACGCTACTTACTAGTGGATAATGAACAAAGTCTTTCGAGGTGAGATTATGGACACACTCGAGGTCTACATGGACGACATAATCTTGAAGTCCCAAGACGAAATCGACCATACGCTCCACCTCAAGAGATTCTTCAACCAGGCGAGGAGATGCAAAATGAGGTTCAACCCGAGAAGTGTACCTTCGACGTTTGAGTAGGCAAGTTCCTTAGTTTCTACCTAACCAAATGAGTAATTAAAGTAAACCTAGACAAATGCAGGGCCTTCTCTGAGTTCCCAATGCCGATCTCAAAGAATTCGATTCAGTCCCTAAACGAAATGCTCACCTTGCTATATCATTTTGTAGCAAAGTCTGCCCAACATGCTCTTCCACTCTTCAAACTTCTTCGCAAGGAAGTAGCGTTCTAATGGATCGAAGAGTGCGAACAAGCCCTCCTCTACCTCAAACGAGATCTGTCACAACCTCTGATTCTTTTGCGATCGGGCAATGGGGAGACTTTTTACCTCTACCTTGCTGTCGCGCCCAAGGCCGTCAGCGCGGGTCTCATTCTAGACCCCTACGGACAAAAACCTATATACTTTACCAGTAAGGCCTGCAAGGACAAAAACCCAAATACCAACATATCAAAAAGGTGGCACTGACCCTCATCAATGCGGCGATGATATTAAGACACTACTTCCTAGCCCACACGAAAGTGGTGCAAAGTGACCAACTCGTAAAACAGTTGCTCGGCCATTCTGACATGGTCGGTCGAATGCTTAAATGGTCATTTGAACTCTCCGAATTCAACATCTAGTACAAGATTTGAAAGTCTCTTAAGGCCCAAGTACTAGTCAGCTTTGTGGAAGAGATGACCACGTCGTCCTCCCCAACAAACAGAGCCCAACAGTGGACCATTTTCGTGGACGGAGCATCCAATTCGACAGGAAACGGGGCAGGAATCATCCTGGAAAACAATGAGGGAATTCTGATAGAGGTATCCCTTGCCTTATCCTTCCTGACCTCGAATAACCATGCCAAATATGAAGCTTTCCTCATGGGGCTACGCTTGGCCAAAGATTTGGGAGCTAGAGAGGTAAAGATCTTCATTGATTCCTAGCTCGTCGCCTCATAAGTACTGGGGGAATACCAAGCTAAAAATGACAATCTTTTGGAGTACTTAGCTCTGGTCCAAGAACAAATAACCAAATTCAACTCCGCCGAGGTGAGATACGTCTCTCGCGAGCACAACAACCAGGAAGACATCATGTCCAAACATGCAAACACGGAGTAGAAGGTGTAACACCCCATTTAAATTATTCAGTCGCTTCGTTTTTTTTTCCTGTGATGTGTAGTTGTGTGGTGTCCTTAATTAAGGGTATGAGGTTAGGAGTAAGGGAGAGAGGTGACCTTAGTTGGGGTACTATGGACCTAGATAAAGAAATAAGTTAATTATGATATTGAGAGCATTATAGTGATTAATATTATTCCAACTATTATTAATAATAATGTTAATGAGATTATTATTATTATTATTATTATTATTATTATTATTATTATTATTATTATTATTATTATTCGTACTAATAATATTATTTGGTGGAATATTATTATTATTCATATTATTACTATTAGTATGAATATTATTATTAGTGGGAGAACATTATTATTATTATTATTATTATTATTATTATTATATGATTTAAATAATAAAATAAGAAATAAGGGATTAAAGGAAATAGAGAAGTTTTTTGGGGAAAGAGAATTAGAACACGATAAACTGTCAGAGAAAGGTTTTGGGAGAAAAAGTGAGAAGAAGAACAAGGAGGAAGAGAAAGAGGCTAGGGCTGTCAATCCTTCAAGATTCTTCAACGATTGAGCAATTAATCGAGGTAAGGGGGGAGAATGGATTTCAATATGGATGAATTAACATGAGAGGGTAGTGAGAGGTCCTTTCTCTCATATGAATTATGTGTTCTTGAGGATTCTTGATCTAATTTTCGTAGCATGATAAATTCCATAAAATTGTTGTTGTTCTTGAATGATTATTGTATGGGGAGTATTGCTTTTCATAGTTTTCTATATATACCTTTCGGTATGTTGTGATGATGTAAGGTTTAGGGATTTGGGTAAATATGTAAGAATGAATGTGTTATATACGATGCTTTAAGGTTTCCCTAAGGTTTAGGGATTTCGGTTAATTGTGGGAAATAGGGAGGTAACCGTAAGAATCTGAGGTTATGGCTAAATGGCCAAATGATATGTATCGTTGAATATTAATATGTGCTTGTAGGGAAAAACTTATGGAAAATTGAACCTTCGTGACCAGAACCTTGACATTGTTATATGTCTGACCCTGAAGGGGTTAAATATTAGATAGTGAGTAATTTTAATGTCGTAGGGTGTAATTGAAGGAAAAATTATAATATATTGTCTCTATAGGAATAGGAATATTCAAATGTGGATAACTATGAAGTACTCAAAGTAATTGCAGTAAATAGTGTTTTATGTGTTGCAAATGTTGCCAGATGAGCATAATAAACCATAGAAGTTGTGTCGTTATTATCGTATAACCTTAGGAATATTTTAGTGATGTTTTGGGTGCTTTGAGTAAGTGATTCGCAAGAATAATTGGGTGAATATCAGTTCCGGAGCGTAACAGCGTCTTTCTGTCCGTCACGGATGTTCATGTTTTCGGTCGAAATTATTTTGGACGTAACTTTGGATCCGTTAGTCCGTTTTGATCCCCGTTCGAAGCATTGGAAAGCTAATGAACAGAGCTATAACATAGGATAGATAATGGATTTATTTTCCTAATATTTTTATATCTAATTATGTTTGAGAAGTCAATTGTGTATATGTTTTAGTAACGAATCATGCTCTGGTTCAATGATGTCTTGGTGTTTTGATAGATGTGGGCCAAGATGATCGAATTTGTGACAATCTTGTGCGATTGTGGTAATTCCCAAGAGTATTACGGTGAGCGGATGACTCGTGTGGATCAAGATTGATCGTGAATTATGCATGAAGTATTACATTGCATAATTGTGTTGACATGCATTTCATATCATGTGTCTTGTGGAGATGGCTAGGTGGGAATCCATGATAGGTGCCTAGTTTCATCCGGACTTCAATGTGAGAGTCGTTGTGGAGATAAGTTGTAGTTCATATGAACGTATATACGACTTATCCGGATTCCGACGGGAATCGGGTTCTAGTGTGAACCGTATGAGATTGTGTTGGTACCACATGCATTGTGTCGAGTCAGTGAGTCGCATTGCATTATTGTAATTGAATGTGTGCTATTAGTGCCGAATGATTGAGGTGGCACGTGTATGTGCGTTAATTGTGCTTATTTTATGTGTGGTGTGTAACTACTCCTTAGCATGTGTATTTCACCGTTTATTTATTGAATGTAGTTCTCACCCCTTTTTGTTGTTGTGTTTGTGCTCTCTTGGGAGTACAGGTGACCAGGTACTTGAGTAGTGCTTGGAGTGTGTTGCTATTTGATCGAGTCTTAGGAGTCGCTCTGATACGTAACATGGGATGACGGGATTAAGTTGTTATTTGACTACTTTATTTGTCTATTGTTACGTATCTTCATTTATTGGACTTATGTTGTATGACCTCGTGTCGAGGAGAATTATATTGGAGAATTGATTTGTATTCCGCTGCTTACTTGAAAACTAAATAATATTGATTATTTTAATGAAATGAAGTGACTTAGTGTGATATCCCACTGTGTTGGAGAACTCTGATGAATTTCATGAATTGTTTCTATATATTTATTATATTACGCGTACGGGGTAAAGTGGGGTGTTACATAAGGGAGGGAACAAGTCCTTCATCCAGAAGATACTTTCTCAATTGAGCATCGAGAAACCGTCTGCGAGTTTTGACGTGAATGTCATTGGCGACAATGACTACTGGATAAACCTGATATAGGACTACCTCGCAACAGAAAAATTGCCCGCGACCTGAAGGAGGCTAGCATAATAAGACGTCGAGCTTGCGTTTACATTCTGATGGAGGACAAGTTGTACAAAAGAGGATTCTCCATCCTTCTTCTCAAGTGCATCAAGGAGTCCAAGGTCGCCCACATCCTTTACGAAATCCACAAAGGAATCAACGCCCAGTACCTCAGAGGACGGTCCCTTTCCCGGAAGGCCCTTACAAGCAGGATACTATTGGCCCACCATGCATCATTATGTGAAAGAACACGTCAAAAAGTGAGATAAATGTCAGCGTCATGGGGAAATGCATTTGGCACCATCCAAAGAGCTCAAAACACTCTTGTCCCCGTGGTCATTTGCCTGGCGGGGAATGGACATCCTCGAACCGTTTACCATGGGGTCGTACTAGAATAAATACCTAATAGTCAACGTTAACTATTTCACGAAGTGGATAGAGGCAGAGGCCCTCTCCAAAATCACTGCACACAACATACTTCATTTCTACAAGAGAAACATACTCGATCGGTTCGGTGTAGCACAAATGATCTTCACCGACAACAGGATGCAATTCACAGACAAAAATTTCAAAGAATTTGTCACCAAGATAGGCACCAAACACTATTTCACTTAGGTTGAGCACCCATAAACAAACGAGCAGGTCGAAGCTGCGAACATGGTGATCTTACGAGGCCTAAAACGAAGACTGAGAGAGGCTAAGAAAAAATGGTTCGAGAAGCTACAAAACATGCTCTAAGACTACAGAACTACACCACACTTGGCCACCAGGGAAACCCCATTTCGATTAACCAACGAGACCGAGGCAGTCATCCCCGTTGAGATCTGAGAACCCTTTAGAAGAATCAAATATCCCTTCGAAGAGGAGATGAACAACGAGTCGCTAAAAGAGAAGCTCAACCTGGTCAAAGAGATTCGGTCAGGAGCGAATATCCAAGAAACCTCATCAAAATAAAAGATAACCTTGAGACATAAAGCCAAAGTCATAAAACAGGAATTCCAAATCGAGAGTCTAGTATTATGAAGGAATCACAAAGACCCTCGTGAGGGCAAGCTCGCCGCCAACTAAGAAGGCCCTTATTGCATACCAGCAAAAGCAGAACATGGGGCATACTACCTCGAAAACTTGCATGGGGAAGAACATGCTCGACCATGGAACATAGAAAAACTGAAACAATATTACAGTTAGGTTTGATAGTCAGTGTACCCTATTCAACAGCAACAGAATGCACCCCGACCATGGAGGCGTGCTCGGGTATAAGCACAACATCCCAAACTTAAACAAAAAAGCAGGTTTCCACTATTTGACAAGCATATCCTTAGCCCCACAAGGAAAACTTAACTGAGATCCATATTCGTTGTACCAATAAGGCAGAACACCCAGCTTGCAATGGGAAGTTCACGCTGCAATGTTAAAAAAAATTAAAGTTATATTAAGATAACGACCACAAAGGCTGATGATGCCAAAGCATTATAACAAATGGGCAAAGCCCACTATTCAAGTATTACAAATCATGGCGTGCAGGCCACACAAATACAAATCATGGCACGCAGGCCAAACGAATACAAACAAATATATCTAAACATTTTCCTCCTCATTGGGTTGGGACTCCCTTTTGGCTTTGTCGTCGTCGTCAAGGATAGGGGGAGAAACTATCTTACCGTCGATCACTTGGTTCAGAAATCCAATCCCCTCGGTGACAAGCTCGACCTCGGGGTTCAAAACTTAGAGTCGTGTCATTGCATTATTGAAACCCATCCTGACGGCATCCAAGTAATCTTGCTCGAGGACCCTGATTCGCGAGACTAGCTCACCGTGAGTCAACAAGGCCCTCTCTTCAGCGACTCGTCATCGACAAGGGTCGTAACGACTTCCAATTTGTCGGTCCTCCCCTCGAGGATCTTCTTCTCCTCATCCGGCTTGCCAGTTCCCCCTTCATCTCACCCAACTCGGTGAGAAGCCTGACCTGGATCACATGTTTTCCATGTAATTGGTAAAGGCATTATCCACCTCGATTTTTTTCGCCTCGAGTCTTTTATTCACTTCCTGCAACTTTCTCACCTCATCAGGGCCGCCACATCCTGAGCCAATGCTTTCCTCCTGCCCACCTTGTCGAGCTTCAAGATGGCCGACAATTCTACCTGATGCACGACTAAGGAATGGTCTCCCTTGAATAGACCCATGTTGAGATGGCAGGGGGCAACACGAATTTCTCTCAAAAACCATCCACAGTGAGATCAATGACCTCGATTGCCTCCGCTAGTGCCTTTTCTTGGCTCGAGAGTCCTGTTAAGGGGGAGACTGGTTGCGCGACGATGAAGAGGAGGTGCCAAGGTTGGAGTATGCCTTGGATTATTCTAGAATCTGAGTGACTCGGTTCTTGGGATCTTTCTTGCTTGCCTTGGTTGCAGCAAGCTTGACGATGCGATCTTGAAGATTCTCCATTTTACCTGCAACAAAGAAATACACGAGTTAGCATACTTAGGAAAAACAAGCACACAAGCAAGTTAAGAAAAACAACAACCTAAAAGCGTTAAAGCCTCCTCAATAGTACGAAACTTGAGGAAGTCCTTGGTATTGATGAGTCGGGCCTCATAAACAGGATGGTTAGCCTCATCGGTGATAGTTCTCCCATTTTTGGTCACACACTGACTGGGCACGAAGGTGTCCATGAATGCCACAATCTTGTTATAGGCAAATTGATCCTCAGTATCTAGCTCGTTGGGCTTGGTGAGATAGTAGTATGCGCCCTTGTCGAAATAGGCCTTCTCCTAGTAAAAGGCAAACATCGCCTCCACCTGGATCACCTCCTTCCTATTTTCATCACGACATACACTGCCATCTTCCTCGAGCGCTACCACGCGCTCGAACACAATATCGATGGCTGCCTCCGACACAGGTTTAACCATAAATTACTTATCCTTAAAGGTACGAATGGAGTCTATATATGTCTTGAACAGCTTCCTCGATTGCTTAAAGGACACCTAGTTGTGTTTCCCGTTTGAGGATTGTCGTTGCAAGTGTAAACAACAAAAGAACAAGGGAAGAGTGGTGCCAACCTCGAGATATCAACATACAATCTTGAACTCTCAGATGAATGCGATCGCATTTGGATGCAATTGGGAATGTGCCAGCTCCAACCGAACAAAGATCCCCATCTGAAGGTCGCTGAACGACAAAGCATCCCTTACTCCTTAAAGGCAAACTCGTACATCTTGAAACAATCCTCCTTGAAGGTCGAGTAAATCGACTCCGTCTTTTTTAGGTTTATATACCTCTCAGCTCTCTGAAGCCTCGGGGTGCTCTAGTTCCTCGACGATGGTGAAGGCATCATACGGGTCATCGGCAAAGCGCAAAGCGATCCCACTGGGTTCCAAGTAGGATTCCTCGGCGTGATGAGCCATTTTAACATGACAAATAGAGGAAAGCAGTGAATTCAATTATCAAATCAAATCCCCCATTCCACTGCAAATTAAGTGAAAGGGCGAGAAATGGAGTGAGGACATGGTCCCTACTAAAAGCCCTCTATTTAAATGGCAAGTGCGGGATTCGTGAGGATATGCTCCTCGACACGAAGATTCTTCATCAGAATCTTCACGGGGAAGAGTTTCCTCGACACAAAGTTCTCCAGAAAGTTTTTGCACCCTTACGGGAAGGAGTCTCCTCGACACGAAGCCCAGTAAAAGCTTCATGAATTTCACTGAGAAGTTCATGAGCTTCATCATAAACTTCATGAGTTTCACCAGAAACTTCATGAATGTTACCGGAAAATTCATAGGCCTCACCAGAAAACTCATAATTTCCTCGCAAAGTTCATGAGCATCGTCGAGAAACGTACGAATTTCTAATTTCCTACTCAAAGTTCGATGGCGGTCGGCGTTTGAGGATGGCAAAACCACCATCAAACACCAAAATTTACTGGAATTGGACCCTAAAGCGCAGACAGGGCGACAAAATCCCCTTCCTAAAACTAACAATTTCCATGTAAACCAATAAGAGTAACATAAACTTACTTGATTTAAGAATATTTTTGAAGTCTACAGAGGTGGAAAGGGCGTTGACGATGGTGGCGTGACTAATGATTATAAAAGAGAAGCAAACTTTGGAAATGAAGTGAGTGCACCAAATGACCCCAAATACTTCCTATATATAAGTAATATCGCGACATGAGCAATCGTGACACCGTCTGGCTCTTGAGCACTCCTATGCATAGCTCATCATTGCGCATTAAATAACTATAACATGTGGCTTGAGGTTTGTCATTCCAAGTCTTATCAATGTTCCAAATTCCATGATGTCGAGCACGAGGCTCAACTTTTCACATTCCCTCGCGAGCACTTCCTTGAAGAAAGGCTTGAAATAAGTTACGTTGTCGAGCACAGACAACATATTTGGATCCTTACGAGCACATGGCCTCGGTGATAAACTCGAAGCAGGATCATGTTGTCGAGCACACGGGACTGCTTAGCATCCCCGCAAGCAGAAACTTGATGAAAATTTTGTAACATGCTCGCATTATCGGGCACAAGGGATAACTTTCAGGCTCCATCGGGAGCGTAGCTCTGCGAGCTCGCAACCACAAATCCAAATAAACGCTCTCCTTGCAAATATTTCCTTTGTCCCTCTTTGACATACTAACTGACTCTAAGTCATTGCTCCTTTACTTGGGAGCAATGACTTTGGGGGCTTCTGTTCTGGACTAGGACTGGGACTGGCCCACCATCGGGCACAACCAAGTCCAACTCCTCATTGAAGAAGGCCCAATACAAAAGCCCAACACAAAGGCCCAATCCATTATAGTTGTTGGAGAGCATATTCCCCACGTGCTCCTCGCCCGAGGACACGATGCAGGAATCCTTGTAGTCATCCATTATGGGCCTGATCACTCATCCCATAATGGAGACTGTTGGTCCAGTGTTGGAGGCTTTCTATAAATACCCTCCTCTGGAGGAGGGTCAGGTATTCAATTCTATTCCTTATTGTACTTGTCTTCTTTCACTCTGAACTTACTTTAGCATCATAGTGTCTTCTTTCCCCTTTTAAAAAAATGTTTAAATGTATTTAATTCTTACGTTTTTTATTTGTTGTTTTAGAAATCGCTTAAAAACATAGAAATTTGAACAAAAATATGGGTATATTATAAATAATGTCTTTTTTAAAATATAGGATACTTTGTTTATTTTTTCTTTCTTCTACCCTATTGTTTGTTTTACTTTTATGCTATTTTAGTCAAAGTTACCATTGGTATATTTCCAACTTTGTTATTGGTTGGTTTAGGTTGTATAAAGTCTATAAAAACCAACTTGTATCTTCAATTCTTTTTCTTTTATAGTGACCATGGAGATCATAATTTAACATGGTATCAACAGCATATCCAAGAGTTCTTGTTTACTCTTTTTTTCTTCGTTTCTTCCTATTTTTTTCTTGATTGCACAGTCCAAGTGCCTCCTTTTCACTATCTCCTTTTTTCATCTTATCTTGTTTCAGATTTCATTCCTATTGTCTTTTTTCTCTCTCCCAATATTCGTTCTTTTCCCTTTTTCCATCCACGAACCCTAATTCTTTCTTCTTTCTCGTTCTTGTTTTGACGTCACCATCATAGCCTTTGGTGACGAATCCATTGACAATGAAAACCCAATCGTTACCAACAACAATAATTCAAACACCAACAATGGCAATTCCACCACCACTACTCAACGGAGCTATCAAACTGATATGCTTGATCTGTTTTTATGCACCCATTTGATAACCCTGGCCATGTCATCGTCACCCCTCCTACACCAATGCAAACTATCATACTTGGTCTCGCTCAATTCGTGTTGCACCCCGCTCTAAAAAAAAAGGTTTCGTTGATGGAACCCTAATTCGCCCCTCTTCTAATGATCGTAAATATATGGCATGGGATCGTTGTAACACTAGGTCATGGATTGGATCATGAACTTCATCACTTCAAAGATTTTTGAGAGCGTTCTTGGATGGAAACATCTCAAGAATCTGGGACAAATTGAAAAAGCGTTATCATCAAGGCAACGTCTTTCGCATCTCTAATTTGCAGGAAGCAATTTATGCTTTACGACAAGGTGATACTTCTATTACTAATACTTCACTACCCTCAAGAAAATATGGCAGAAACTTGACAACTTTAGGCATATTCCTTCTTGCACCTGCAATGTTTCTTATTCTTGCAACCTCCTTTCCACCATCAAGACCTATCATGACATTGATCACGTCATCTGATTCCTCAAATGCCTCAATGAGCAATATGCATTGGTACGCCCGCAAATTATGCTTATGCAACCTCTCTCTCACGTTAAAAAGGTGTTTTTGATGTTAATCCAAAAAGAGAGACAACATGTCTCCATATCTAAATCAGACAAGCTCATTTCTCAACCCCATAAATTTCAGCCTAAACATCGACCCAACGATCCTAACATCAAGCCTACTAGCTATGTCAGAGGTGAAAATTTAAAGGCCTATTCTTTTTGTAATAAACAAGGTCACACTTTTAAAGTTTGCTTCAAGAAGCATGGTTTTCCATCATACATGAAGACATTCAACCTTGCACAAGCTTCTGATGACCATACTAGGTGATACTCAAGACGACACTATTATTGCTCAGACTGCTGCTTCTATTTACACTTCGGAACAACAAAAGGCCCTCATATCTCTCATTCAACAGGTGCCCCTGTCACCCTAAAGTAGCATCCATCAATTGCATACACAAGTACCAGAACTCTCAGGTACTTCTCACCCTAAATCATTTTTTCTTCTGATAAACATGCTTGGGTATTAGACACTGGAGTCACTGATCACATGTGTCATTCCAATTCCATGTTTACTCATCTCCTTGAAATCCCTCCCATCCTTATTAAGCTTTCCAATGGTGCCTTTATAAAAACTTTTTACTCATGCACCATTCATTTTAACAAGTCTTTTTACTTGGAACATGTTCTCTACATTCCTGAGTTTCTTACAAATCTTATTTCTATTCCTCACACAACTGGTGCTCTAAACTGTATTATTTACTTCAATTTTTCCAAATGCTTGATACAGGAAAACCATGCCTTCAGGATGATTGGTACAACTGAGCTCTCCCATGGCTTATACATGCTTACTTCCCCCTTGCTTCCCTTTCCCTATAGTCAACCTTTGTCTAATGTTGTTTTTAGTGCTAGCAATACTTACTATCATAACATTGTAAACACAAGTGACCTATGGAACTTTTTTCTTGGTCACCCTTCACATGAATCTATCACACACATTAATAAAATCTTTCCTTTGCATTTAACTACTAAATTTTCTCCTATTTATGATACTCATTTTATGGCGGAAAAAAATGTTTACCCTTCAGTAACAACACTACTAAATCCATTGCTTGATTTGACATACGTGAACATATGGGGTCCCATTTCTACCTTTTCTATGCTTGGTCACAAGTATTTTCTTACTATTGTAGATGATCACAATAGATTTTGTTGGATATTTTTAATATAACTTAAGTCTAAAACTTCTACTTTAATTCAATCCTTGTTCACTTAATCCAAACTCAAGTTCACCAAACTATCCGGGTAATAAGATTTGATAATGGTCCTGAATTCACCATGAAATTTTTTACCAAAAGCATGGGATCCTTCATCAAACTTCTTGCCCGGATACCCTTCAACAAAATTCGATTGTAGAACGTAAGCATCAACATTCTTTTAATGTCACTCGTGCTTTACTTCTACAATCTCATTTGCCTAATATTTTTTGGGCTTATGCCCTTACTCATGTTGTGTTTCTTATTAATAGACTCCCTTCAAAACTATTATCTTATAAAACCCCTTTCCAAATTTTGCATAACACCATTCCTGATTATATTAATCTGAAAGTTTTTGGGTGTTTAGTTTTTACGTGTACTCCCAAACACACTAGAACTAAACTTGCTCCTAGGTCTCTTAGATGTATTTATCTAGGCAACAAAGAAGGGGTTAAAGGATCCATCCTATACGACTTCCACTCTAAAAAAATTTTTATCTAGAGACACTACCTTATTTGAAAATGTTTTCTCTTACCATAAACCTACCACTTAACCTATTACTCCCCTCATCCCATCACATACCCCTATCACTGATCCTCCCTTTGAATATCTTGACTATCCTCACCCAATCTCTACAAAGACCCATCACCATACTCCATAGCCTGTTCCTCTGGCCACCTTCATTGACCCATCACCTCCTATTTCTCCTCAACATTCCCTCATTTCTCCTTCTCTAACTCCCATCCCTCCACCCACTAGAACTTCCACCCGTGTCACTAAACAACCCTCCTACCTCCAAGACTACCATTGCTCCTCTATTCATGGCTCATCCATGACTTTACCCTCCACTGCAGGTAGCTCTCAAAATCCTTTATCTAATTATTTATCATATGCTAATTTATCTCCTATACATAATTCTTTAGCCTTAAATATTTCTTCTGCCCATGAACCTTCTTCATATTTTGAGGTTGTTAAAGACCCTGACTGGAAATTTGCTATTGACAATGAATTAGAAGCCCTTATTTAAAATAACACTTGGGAGCTCACTTCCCTACCTCCCAATAAACAGGCTATAGGTTGTAAATGGATATTTAAGTTAAAATTTCGTTCCAATGGCACCATAGAACACTACAAAGCCCATTTAGTTGCTAAAGGTTTCACCCAAACCAAAGGGCTTGATGATCACAAAACTTTTAGCTCTGTTGTCAATTTGATAACTATTTGCACTCTTCTTTCTATTGCCTCCATCAAAGGCTGGCATTTGCACAAACTCAATATTAATACGACTTTCCTTCATGGTACATTAGAAGAGGAAGCTTACATGGCCACTCCCCTGGCCTTAAATCCTCCTCCAAACATATTGTTTTTAAACTTAACAAGTCCATCTATGGACTTAAACAGGCCAGTCGTCAGTGGAATAATACTCTCACAAAAACCCTTCATGAATTAGGGTTTACTCAATCTAGGGTTGACTACTCCTTATGTATTAAACAAACTGAATTACATTATACTATTATTCTTGTATATGTGGATGATCTTCTGCTTATAGGTACTTTTCTTTCTGAGTTCAGTCGCGTCAAGCATGTCCGGGACAAGAAATTCACTATCAAAGATTTGGGTCTTTTGAAATATTTCCTTGGCCTAGAAATTGCTCGTTCTTCTTTGGGCATCACATTATGCCAAAGAAAGTATTGTCTCGACCTTCTGCAAGAGACATGTTTGTTAGGTTCCAAACCGGCTTCGACGCCCATGGATCCTACAATCAAATTGACAACTGACTTAAATGAACTTCTCTTAAATCTAACACAGTTCAGACGACTACTAGGTAAGCTAATTTACTTAGCTCATTCTCACCCCAATATTTGTTTTTCTGTGTGCAGAGTGAGTCAATTCCTCGCCAGTCCAACTACAACCCTTCTAGATGATGCTTTACGCATTGTTCGTTATTTAAAGAATGCTCTTGCCATCGACCTCTTCTCCAGATCAAATGTCAGTCTCACTCTTACCAGTTTTATGGATGCTAATTAGGGTTCCTACAGACTAACTCGATGGTCCACAATGGGTTTTTGCTTTTACCTAGGCTCTTCCATCATCAGTTGAAAATCAAAGAAGCAACAAATTGTGTCACAATCCTCCTTAGAAGTCGAATATATGGTCATTGCTAACACTACATGTGAGGCTCAATGGCTCCTTCATCTTCTTCGAGACTTCTCCGTCCATCAATCAAATTATGTCACTATCTTCAGTGACAACCATAACATTGTATATATTGGAACGAATATGGTGTTTCACGAGTGGACAAAACACATTGAGATGGATGCCACCTTGTTCGCAATAAGATTCAAGACAAAACAGTTCACTTGTAGCACATACAATCATCCAAATAAGTTGTCGTCATCTTTATGAAAGCTCTCCATCTTGGCTCGTTCAATTCCTTAGTCTCCAAACCGGATCTCATCAACATACACTCCAGATTGAAGGGGTGTTAAAATATAGGATACTTTGTTTATTTTTCCTTTCTTCTAGCCTATTGTTTGTTTTGCTTTTCTGTTGTTTTAGTCAAAGTTATCGTTGGTATATTTCCAAATTTTCTATTGGTTAGTTTTGGTTGTATAGAGTCTATAAAAATCAGCTTGTATTTTCCATGATTTTTTTAATTGGAATACAATATTAATTTTCAGTTTAATTTTTTTTCTTTTATTGTGACCATGAAAATTACAATTTAACACTTTAAATTTAATAAATATAAATAATTTTTACTGATATTTGAGACCATTGAATTTTTTTTTTTGATTATATTTGAGATTGGATGAAGTATCTATTCAATTAAATTTAAAAAATAAATAGAGTAACAAAGTGTTTAAGATAGTAAAAATGATGAATAATATATATAATGTAATGTAAGGTGGGCAGTGGCGGTAAATATAACCACATTCTTATGAATTAATAACTACAAATGTCGGTGTTCAATATTCGTTAAGTAGAAAATATGTCTATAACATTTTATAAATCAAAATATCAATTTTAGAGTTTAATTTTGAAAAGGTATTAAGAACAAAAGTAAAAATATTGATATATTGAAAATAAGATTTCATATAACTACCATAACAAGACTATTTAAAAGAGAACCATAGTGACTAAATCTAATCTCAATCAAAAGAAAAGCTTAGCTACTCATTATAATGTAGATTTTACATAACATAAAGAGAAGATGAAATGGTATTAAAACTTGAATGTTTAAGGATAAAGCCTCCACCTTGTCCTTTTGATATGCTTATGCATCATTCTTGTGTTTTTGATATGCTACTCATTATAGTTTTTTATAAGAGAAATATCGCAAGACAAAATATGGCTTGCTTTGCTAGCTAAGATTCCTTTTCCCTTTAGTTTATGTCGATGCACACATGTGTATTATAGCATTGTATTGATTCACTAAGCAAATTGTATAGTTTTTCTTATGAGTTTAGCTTACTTATCTTTTAAGTCATTAACATCTCATATGATATGGATATTTATGTAGAGGTGACAATTGAATCCATTAAGATAAAATCTATTTAATCCATCCATAAAAAAATTCATCCAATTTATCCACTACACAAAAAATAAGTTAATGGATTGGATCAAATCCATCCATTTATATGCATAGATGAATTTAATCCATCCAACATATTTTAAGAATCCAATAGTTTATTTTTATTTTTTTAAAAATAATTTAAAAATTATATTTTTTTTCGAAAAAAATGAAATTTTTTTTGAAAAAAAAATCTGTTTTTTTTTTTTCGAAAAAATCGATTTTTTTTAGAATAAAAAACTGATTTGTTTTTCGAAAAAAAAATAAAACTTTTTCTCGAAAAAAACTGACTCTTTTTTTTGGAAAAAAATCAGTTTTTTTTTTCAGAATAAAAAACTGATTTGTTTTTCAAAAAAAAAAACCGACTTTTTTTTGGAAAAAAATGGACTTTTATTTTGGAAAAAAAATTGGTTTTTTTTTAAGAATAAAAAACTGATTTGTCTTTCGAAAAATAAAATAAAATTTTTTCTCGAAAAAAAACCGACTATTTTTTTGGAAAAAAATCAGTTTTTTTTTTAGAATAAAAAACTAATTTGTTTTTCCCGACTTTTTTTTTCGAAAAAAATTGTTTTTTTTTTCAGAATAAAAAACTGATTTGTTTTTTGAAAAAAAAACGACTTTTTTTTTTTGGAAAAAAATCGATATTTTTCAAAAATTAAAATATCAATTTTTTTTTAAAATACAAAAAATTCAGTTTTTTTAATAAATATATTAAAAAAAAATTTAAATACAAAAAATATTTTTTTCAAAAATAAAATAAAATCAATTCTTTAAAAATAAAAAAATATATTTATTTTTACGAAATAAAAAAAAAGTTGGATGGATGGATTTGATTGGATAATTTTAAGAAAACTTTAGTGGATTGTTAATGGACTAATGAATTGTTTTAATCCATCCATTAACAATCCAATCCATATCCATCCAATCCATCAATTTTGCCACCCCTATGTTTATGGCCGCCTTGTTTCGTTAGAAGAGCTATATAGCTCACCTTGCGATGCATAAACACTCGGACATTGAAAATATTACATATATGAAGAACAAAATAATAAAAGCATAAACACTTTTATGCAAACGTTTAAATTTTTTTTTTTGCATAAAAGCGTCTTATCAAGTATGTCAATTTATTTACTGGTATTTTTAGTGAAACAAATCACAAGTTTTAGTTTACTTAACAAATTAAACTCGGAAAAATCCTAAAGAGATATTGTTCATAAAGTGTTTAAAAAATTGCATTCATGCTTGATAACTAAACATTTAAAGGTAGAACAATTTGAAGGTGACAAAAGTAAAAAAAAAGGGGATTGAATTGTGTTTTCTATTTTCTAAAATTGCGTCTAATCAGAGTTCAGAATCCAAACTGATGTTTAAATTTTGATTATACTTAGTAGCAGATGTTAACAGAAACAAATAAGTAATAGCAGACGACACAAAGATTTATACTGGTTCCTCCGAACTAAGACCAGTCAATTCCCCATGCTTACAAGAGATTTTCATTATAACCAAATTATAATTACAATCGCTTATGCATTATGTATAAGTCTTTTACACTGCTCAGACCTTAGGTCTAAGACTTCTTGCTCAAGTCCTACAGAGTCAAGACTTCCTTGCTTAGACCCTCAACCTAAGAATTTTCTGCTCAGGTCCCTCAGACCCGAGACTTCCTTCTAAAGCCACTCTGGCCTAAGAGTTCAGCTCTAAGTTCCATGAAACGAGTCTTCCTGCTCAAATCCCTCAAGTTCAAAACTTCTGCTTCGAGTTTCACTCACCGAGCTACTCTGCTCAATCAATCTACTTGATTAAGACTTTCATTGCTCAAGCCCATAACATGAGAATTACACGACTCAAGCATCTTGGCAAGAGACTTATTTGCTTATATCCCAATGATACAAGACTTCTGCTCAATCAATCCACTTGGTTAAGACTTTCAATGCTTAAGTACATAGCAAGATACTTACATGGCTCAAGCATCTTGGTGAGAGATTTCTTTGCTTGTATCCCAATGATACAAGACTTCTGCTCAATCAATCCACTTGATTAAGACTTTCAATGCTTAAGTACATAACAAGATACTTACATGGCTCAAGCATCTTGGCGAGAGACTTAATCTAAACTGCTAAACAAGTTCATCAGAATAGAGAACAAAGTGTACATGATACTAATATCAGAGGTACGGAAATCACCATAACAAAGACGTAAAGCTTTTAAGATTTATAAGATATTAAATGTATAAGAAATCTTAAGGCTTTTACAATTACAACCTACAATAGAAAATCTGCATATAAAATAGTGTTGATGATCGTTGATCTTATTACTCCTTCTTCTGGTTAATTCTTGTTGAAGATTCAGTTTGAACCTTCGGCCACTTATATAGCAGTTGCAACAGACTACCCGTTGGAAGAGATAACTTTATTAAGTGTCTTTGTTTTACTCCATAGTGTCGTAACCCGAAATTTGACCTCCCTTTTTCAATTTTGCATAAGCATGTGCATTCGCATCACTAGCATATACATTACACTTTTTCTCTGTGGTTATTGTTGCAGGAATATTCAGGTTTTCCAAGCCCGATTAATCACATCCTCTCAAAGACATCGCATCATTAACACAAGCAAAAAACAAGAGTTTATATGCCTATTCATCAAAGCAAAAGGTCAAAAATCAGAGTCATGACCACAACACCATTTTTCAAGCAAATTGGGCAAATTTTGGCCTAGTTAATCGATTAACCATTTGCTAGTACAAATGGTTTAATCGACTAACCCCTATAAAAATGCAGATTTTGTTGCATTTTCATGACAACAACTTTTCTCTCTACATTTTTGGGTCTACTTGGTTTTAGATTTGTGTGGAACATTCTAGACATTTCAAGACCTTTCTAAACACTTTAAGACATTTATTCCAATACATCATTTATAATTGAGACTACCATGTAACTTCATTCGCAAGCATGAGAACCCTTTGATTTGAACTTGCACTGGGATTGCTACTGAGTCAACTACCTAACTAACCGAGTTAACTTCCAACTCAGTGAGTTGAGTCCAACTAACTCCAAGGCTAATTCCAAAGCTAGCTCCAAAGCACACTTCAAACCTAGCAACTCCAAACCTCTTTTCTATTAAACAAAGCTCCACCATTTCACAAAGTACCCTCAATCATTTTCTCAATCCATTATCTCTTCACTCTCAATTTTCTCACATTCTCTCTGAATTTTCTGCAACCTTTTCTCACATTCGTCTTCATTTTCTTCCCAAACCACACTAGAGCTCAAATTCACCATTAAAGAGTAGCAACTTTTACATTAGAAGTGCTTTTCTCTTGAGCTTAATCATAATCATCTTGCAATTCTACTTGATTTTCTGTAGTTTTATTGGCTTTTGCTTCATCACAAGTGATTATCTCAAGTTTCTTTGGTGCATATTCTATTTTAGAGCTTTTGTCGCATTTTGCTCGGTTTCGATACGATTCGGCTACAAGTGAAGTTTCCTCTGGTTTTCTTTGATTTTATTCATCACAATTCATTTGCAACAACATCCAAGGCAAATCTCCGCCTTGTAGGTTTGAATTTCTCACTCATTTTATTGTTTCGATAGTTTTCGTATCGTTTGTGATGTAGTTTCGATAATTTTTGTGTGCAAATTGATCATGCCATTGTTCGATCCTTGATCTTGATGAGTTAATTAGTTCAATTGATGATTATTTACTGTTTTTGGACTTGATTTTCGTGCATAAATGTTTGCCCTAGCATGTGAGTGATTGCACAAATCATAAGTAGGCAAAAGTGCTTTTGAAAAATCAATTTCCATCCACTGCTTCAGTGTTAATCGATTAATACTGTGTTTTTTTCAAAGGTTTATCAATTAACCACTTTGCACTGGCAAATGGTTAATCGATTAGCCCTGCTTCAGAATGCCATTTTTATGCTTTTTCAAGTGTGTTTGACATTCTTTTCTTATTCAACTCCCATGGATTAATATGATTGATTTTTATGGATGTTTTATGAGTCCTTTAACTTCTGTTTGAAGCATGCTCGTGAACTTTTCGATGCTCAATTTTATTGATTACGTATTTGTTCACATTTCCGACATTATATGATCATGTCAATTCTTGCACATTCTTTGATCACATGCTACATGATTTGTGATGAATACTAAATGACATTTGGTATTGTTTTGCACTTTCATTCATGTTTGAATTAAGTTTGTTCTTCAAGGAATAAGCTTAATTTTGTATAATCAATAATTCACCCTTTTGCTTGAATGATTTTTCATCTCCTTTGGAAAATTGTTAGCACATCACTCCCTTTTGATTAATTGATCGAAACCTTATTTAGATTAGTTGATTTTCCCTCTTCCTTCTCTTTTCGATCTTTCGGAGCTTTATCCTCTCTTTCTCCCACGGAGTCGAAGATTTGCAACGTGTTAGAGCACTGTACAAGTTTGCGTCGTTACTCTATCGGTTTCGTTTGCCGCACTACACTTTATTGTTAGGGAAGGAATGAGAGTGGAGAATTCCTACACTCATTTTGATTATTTTGGGTAGGGGACGAATGACCCTCTGCATGGAATAGTCATCTCTATCTCCTTATTGTAGCGTCTTCTTCTTCCCATTCGAGTTGATCCTTGATCACTTACACCCTAATCTTTGTCTCTTGGATTAACTTACTCCTTTCAATTCAATACTTTTTTCCTTGTGGCCATTCACTATTATTTGATTCCCCAGATGATTTGTAATCACTCATTCTCCTTGGCTGATCAACCGTTCCTTAGTAAAAGCCAAATTCTCTTCTTCCCAGCAAAATCAATCTTTTTTCCTCAGTTAAGCACAATCTGGCTGTCAATACCGAATCCCTGGCGGAGTTTGCAACCTTCTCTTAGTTTTCTCCCTTCTTATTTGGTTAATCACTGTCTGTCAATTAAAACACTAGTTTGCTCTTTTCCTCAGTTAATCATAGCACGTCTCTTAACATACTGAGTTTCGCTTGAGTTAATCACCTTCTCTTGGTTAATTACTCATTCTCTTCGGTTAATCATAGTCCGTCTGTTAAACATCGAATTCTTTGCAGCTAGCAACCTTTCTTTGGTTCAAACACTTGCACCTTTGGGTTAGTAACCGTTGTTTGGTTCAAATACCCTTTCCTTCGGCCAAGTGTTGCTTGTTCAGTCAATGTATCGTCCTTTGGGTCACAACCTTTACTTAGTTTCATACCCGTCCTTTTAGTTAATCATTGTTTATCAGTTAACACGTCGAGTTTCTCCATAGAGTCAAACACCTTCTTTTGATTCGTTACTCTAATTCTAGTTCATCACAATTCGGATGTCGACACCAACATTTTGTTTTCCCCACAGAGTCTTGCTCTTATCTTTCTTCGTTTAATCATTGTCTTCCAGTTAATGTACCGAATCCCCTGTGGATCTTACCTTTACTTCGATTTTTGTCCCTTTATTCTCCTGGTTTCGATACCATTCTTTTGTTTTATCCTCAACAGAGTTATCACTTTTCTTTTGAGTTCTTCAGCAGAGTTTTCCTTTGCCTTTATTTCTTATTTTGACACCACTTCTCTTGCATTCCTCAATAGGGTCTTGCTTTATTTCTTTTGCTCTTGGTTTTGACATCGTTTTCGTTTCCTTTTCTTTCTCTAGTCTAGTTCCCCGAACTAAGTAGGCTCTAACTTCCTCATTTCACTATGAGGGTACGTAGGCACGAGATTGCGAAATCTCGGTGAGCCACCTTCTTCCATCCTTTTCTCTCTTTCCTGGTTTCATGAACTACAGAGCTCTGAATTCCTCATTGCATTGTGAGGATACGTAGGCACGAGGGCCCCAATCCTCCACGAACATTTTCTTTCTTTTTCTCTCTTTTCTTCCTCTTTTTATCTAGAAGTCTTTAGATAGATAACACATCCAAGCCTAGAAGCAAATGAAATGGTTTCCGTCGAGTACGACGGATGCATGAGGTGCTAGTACTTTCCTTTCGCATAACCGACCCCCTTACCCTTTTCTCTTCCCTTTGGGTTTTATCGATATTTTCCTTGTCCTTTGGGACTAAATAAAGTTCGGTGGTGACTTTGTTGTATCTTTGAGTGTGTGATTCACTCAGGTATAATCCTGCTAGCTTCATATAGTACAAGAGTCATTGGAGATAAATACACCAAAAGATCTTGATCTATTGTGTAACATGTTTAACCGTTGAGTCTTCAAGAAGATCATGTACTATAGAGTCGTTGAGAGTAGATATCTGTAAAGCATGTCAATCTTTATTGAGCCTTGTGAACTCAAACACCAGTTGACAAACTGATTTGACAATGCAATTTGCTTTATGCAATACAAATAACTTCAATTTTATCACCAACTTTGAATGATACCAGAAATCAATTTACATTCATCAAGTGTAGAGACAATTATGTTGCTTCTTCTGATGCTGAGGCCTTCAGCTTCAAAGTCTACGTCAGACATCACTTAGCAAGTGTTCTTCATATTTTGCACCATCAGAAGTTAACAATACAACTTCTCTCAAGTGTACCTTTGTATAACATATTATGTATATAAATATTTACAAGTATTAGAACCTGCACACAAGAAGCATACATCAAATATAACCATTGTTTTTTAAATACTTTATTTTCATCAAAACCCAAAGAATATATGTCATGAACAATTCTTCTTCTAACACAATTAGATAAAAATCCTAAGAAATAAAATGCAGATTTGCTTAATAGGGTAAAGTAAATGAAGAAAAACAACAAAACAATTGAATAAAAAGTGTTTGAATTAAAGGTGAGACAAAAATTCATACATTTCTCACAAATCCTTTTATCTTTTAACTTGGATGTTTAAATTCTATATATAATGAAAAATGACAACCGTTGTTACAAAAGATCAAATTAACTTATACACATGTACATTAATAATCGTCAACAACGGTCAACTCTCCAACATTCAACACATACATTACTATTTGACATTTTGTCCTCTGTTTTGCTCCCACATGTCTTCAATTCTTGAATTGTTGCAAAATTGTTATTTGTGTCGGAGAACATCTCTTGGTCTTCCAACTGCCTTTGTCGAGATTCAGGTCTTCCAACTACCTCTATCGAGAATCCTCCCTGTCAAACCTTATGACTTTAGTATCGAAAACATGATTTAACTATTTGTACTTAGCATGTATATTTATCTCACCCTTCACTATTATCAAACCCACTAAATCGAAAATCTCATGCTAACACCCGTGTAATCTACAATATTTTTTATAATCAAACAAAATATTGACTATCATACCAAATAAAGTACAGAGTTCAAAATTGTAAACTTAAATAAGGAAATAAGGAGGATGATTTAAGAAATTTAGTTGGTTGATATTCATTTGAAAAAAAATAAAACAATATTTTATCTTTTAAACATTTTACCAATTTCAGAACAACAACCAAAAATCCAAAAATAGAGGATAAGTCAAGACACCGACTGTTCCTTCTCTTTGAGAACCATCTTAATTTCCTTTCTATTGCTTTTTACCATTTTAGGCCCAATCGCTGCATTGAGTTCCATCACTATCAAACAACCAACACATTTAACACAATTTGGCATCATCATTTCAAAAACACATTTTGACATCTACTTCACACATTAATTCAGGCAGAGGAATCAAACTCGGAGAAACTTGGAGAGAAAAGAAACCGATTAGAATGAAATATTAAAACCTTTCCCATCACCACAATTTTAAGATGTAGCCTCTCTGCACCTTCATCACAGCCAGATCAACAAGAAAACACAGGAAGAAATTGAATAAAAAAAGAAACAAATGTGAAGTAGAAAGAACAAAGAACAAAGCAAAACAAAAGAGCAATGAAGAAAAGAAGAAGGACTATAGCAACACAGAGTTTTTCCTTGTTTAATCCGTAAATAAAATGGTAAATCCTTTTTTTATTAACTCATTTTATATTTTATCATTTACTTTATAATTAGATCATATATATCTTTTATTTAATTTATTTAGGCTTGAGTATATGCTTTTCTATACTATTTTTTTCTCTGGTATTTTCGGGTGAGTATATGTATGTGATGACTGGATATTTCCATGATTGGATCTAAGCACATTGTGATTAGTTTTTCTTAATCTTAGCATAATTAAAATATTACAAAACAAATTAATAACTTTTTGATAGAAAATGTTTGATATGTAACTTCTTAATAAATTTTTAATATTTAAGATATTTAATTTGTGATAATTTGATGATCTCTTAAATTTTAAAATACTCATAATGTTATTTAAGATGTCTTGATTGTGATAATTTTATTTTTAAAAGAAAATTTTAAAGTTTTAAATATGAGATTTAAATAAATAAATAAGGTTCAATTCATTTCAAATACCACTCAATTTGAGTACGGATTCTCTCACTTATAAATACTAAGTCACCACATTTTTATCCAATTGAAACAATATATCCCACACAAAGAAAATGGTGGCTTGGAGATTACAACACCCAAGGATGTTAATGCAACCATTTTAAGAAAACTCATTTGGGGCATACTTCAAGCAAAACATTTATAAAAACATTTATAAAAAAACTAAATTTTCCCTTTATGTAAATGTGTCACTCTTTAAAAAAATTAATTCACATTTAATATTATAGAGAAAAATAAATATTTCAAAGTTGACAATATCTTTCAATTAATTAGAGATAGTTTTTTTTCGAACGGATACAATAGGGTGTTAATATTTTTCATGCGTATAATCAACTCTCAAATCTAAAATTTGGTTTACAATATTATTTAATCTTTGTTTTAAAAGGTTTTTCTGACGTTTCTTAATTTATAATAAATTTTGGTGGTGAATTTGAAAGCCAAGTTGATGCACTCCATTCATATGGATGAATTTGAAAGCCAAGTTGATGCCTTTGTGGAAATCAATTTGAAAGCCAAGTTGATGCCTTTGTGGAAATCAATAGGCAAATGGGGCATTACGTCTTTAGGTAAGGGATACTTCGAGGGTGAAACCAGTTCCTCTAAGGAGCATGTTCCATTAAAGAGTAATTGACCCAAGAAGGTTATGTTACAGCCTGTCATAGAAGAGGTGAATTCTGAGGACTCAGATGGTTCTTTGGACTCAAATTTTGTTGATGCCACACCTTTAGGAAGAAAGGAGATAGTTCCTGATACCAATCCTCTTCTTGACGTTGTTAACAAAGATATGGAGTTTTTGAATTCCTCATGGGCAAATATGACTAATCATGTAGCTAGAAATGATGTCAACCTACCTAATAGTCCTATTCTCGTGGTTACATATGGGGTGAATCTTCATATGGTGGCTTATGATGAAGAGGGTTTTCAACAAGTCAAGTCAAAAACCAAAATGAAAAAACAAAAGAAAAATGTGACATCGAAAGGGAGTTATAGCACCAAATCAGAATCTGGTAATGCCTCACCTTCCTCATGAATTACATTTTTTGGAATGTAAGAGGACTTGCCAGGTCTCCTTCAAAATTGGTACTTAAAAGGTTGATAATTGATAATCAGCCTCAGTTTGTTTTCATTGCTAAACCGTTGATGGATTTTCACAATTTCCCTCAGAGTTGGCTTAGAAGGTTAAACCTCGAGCTTTTTGCCACCAGTGTTCATATTGACGATAGTCCAAGCCTTTGGTGCTTATGCGACAAGAATATTGATCATGTCACCAATGATGTAGGTGTTCAACAAGTCTTCTTTTCTTTCAAAGTGAATAACAAGGTGATGGGTCTATCTGCTGTGTATGCCTCGACTTTCTACCTTTCTAGGAGACCTCTTTGGACTAAGCTCCAGTATGTCCTTAACTCCCAAGTATTCCTTTGTGCTTTATCGGGGACTTTAACACCATATTGGGATCTCATGAATACAAGGGTTATAGCATGCCTGCCAATTTCCCAACGGAGGAATTTGCTAGATGGATGATCAGAACCACCTGCTTCATTTTCCCACCACTGGGGCATGCTTCACCTAGTCTAATGGTAGGAGATTGGTTAGGGCACAGATTGGTCAGGGCTATATGTAACCAAGCTTGGATTGATGCTTGCGCTACCACAGCTTGTTCAACTTTAGTCAGGTCTAGGTCTGACCACTACCCTCTTCTTCTTCACTTTCAATGCCAAGAGGGCAGATTCAAATCTCAATTTAAGTTCATGCAGATGTGGATTTTGATTGTTATCAAGTGGTGGAAAATGCTTGGAAAACCCAAGTTGTAGGGTGCCCCATGTATGTTCTCTCCAAGAAGCTTCAAATCCTCAAACATGATCTCAAGGTTTAGAACAAAAACACTTTTGGAAATTTGCATGATAATGTAAAGATAGATGAGGAGAAGTTTCTTAATATTTGGGAAGAGATTTCTAACTTAGGCCACACTGATGTTCTAGCTGCCCAGGAAAAAGTGGCCCAGTCTAGCTATGTTAATTCCATCAAAATTGAGGAAATATTCTAGAAAGAAAATGCTAGGGTTAGATGGCATGCAGAGGGAGATATGAACACCATATTTTTTTCACAGGCTAACTAAGATCAAGAACACCATAAGGCTAATTCACTCTTTGAAACTGGAGGACTCAATAATCACTGACCAAAATCTTATGGTTGTTCATGTGGTGCAGCCCTACACTGATTTATTTAGCAAGAATGTTGTTTAGAATTATAATAGGCTAGTGGATGAGATGATTTCTCATGAGTTTAACACTCTGCTCACCATGTTTCCCTTTGAAGAAGAGATTCACCATGCTCTTTTCAGCTTGAGGAAAGACAGTGGTGCAGGTCCTGATGGCTTTGGCCCTTTGTTCTATCAAAGACGGTTGGTTGTTACCAAACTACAATTCCAATAGTGTAGTCCTTATTCCCAAAGTTCAAGATGCATAGAGTATTGAGCACTACAAACCCGTTGCTCTGGCGAACTTTAAGCTTAAAATTATTACAGAAATCTGGGCAGAGAGGTTGGCTCAGGTAATGCCGCACATCATCTCTAAGGAACAAGTGGCATTCATTCATGGGCGTGGCATCAAGGATTGTATTGGCCTCTCCTCTGAGGTGACAAATCTCCTCCACAAGAAAAGCTTTGGAGGTAACTTAGCTTTGAAGATAGACATAGATAAGGCTTTTGATACTTTGAGTTGGCCTTTTCTTCTTGAAGTGCTTAAGCAATTTGGATTTTGTGATGTTTTTTGTAACTGGATTAGCTGCATTCTTGACTCTGCCAACATATCCATTTCCTTTAATGGCCAACTTCATGGATTCTTCGAGTGTCAAAGGGGTGTGAGGAAGGGTGGCTCTCTCTCACCTCTACTCTTTTGTTTAGTTGAGGATGTCCCATCCCACACTTTGTTTGCAGACAACATGTTCACTAGAGGTATTTCTTTTTCCATTGATGCCATAGTCGGTATTTTTAAAAAGTACGTTGATTGCTCTAGGCAGATTTGCAACCCATCTAAATTAATCATGTATGTTTGTTCTATGACTCATGCTGAACATTCTAGGTTGGCTGCTAGAATGGATTTCTTTGTGGGGTATCTCCCTTTCATCTATCTAGGGGTTCCCATTTTTAAAGGTAGACACAAGAGAGCCTATTTTCAACCTAATATCATTGACAAGATAAAATCTAAGCTTACAGCCTAGAAAGCGTATATTCTGTCCATTGTTGGAAGAGTTCAGCTTATGAAATCGATTGTCTATAACATGATGATGCACTCTATAATGATTTATTCTTGGCATATGGCTCTTCTCATTGAAGTGGAGTGGTGGTGTAGGAATTTTATTTGGAGCTCTGATATCTCTAAAAGAAAACTTGTAACTGTTGTTTGGAAACACTGTTGTAAAGCTTTCTCTGATGGAGGTTTGGGTCTTCGTTCTCTTTGTATCCTCAATGAAGCTTCAAACCTGCTGCAATACTGGAATGTTTCCAATTCTGAGGCTCAATTGACAAAGTTTCTGCGTTCGAGAGTCCTTAGAAATGGCAGACCCATTGGCTATCATGTTTTCTCTTCGATTTGGTCTGGATGCAAGAGTTTCAACTCTGACATTAAGCTCAATACTGTCTGGCTTGTTGGCAATGGTAACGACATTAACCTATGATTGGACAATTGGTGTGGTCAACCTTTAGTAGAGCTTCTTCATATCCCAGAAGGCGTGCACCTCAGACTGCACGCTAAACTCAATTTTGTCATTCGCTATAGCATAATTGCTTTGTCCTCTTAGCTCACCAATCTTTGCCCTTCTCTGTTGCACAAGGCAAGGAGGGTTTCTATCAACCCTACAATTCTGGACACCAAACTTTGGAGCCCAACCAGCAATGGTTTGGTTACTTTCAAGGATGCTTTTTTATATTTGTATGGTTCTCCTCAACCTTATTCTTGCGGTAAGCTCATTTGGAATCCGACCATTCCTCCCTCAAAATCCCTTTTGTTTTGGAGGCTTTCTTTTGGAAAAATTCCAATGGATGACAAGCTTTGTGATAGGGGTCTACAACTCCCTTCCATGTGTAGTTTGTGCCATGATAATGCTGATAATTTGCAGCATCTGTTTTTCACTTGTAGATATGCAAAGCTCTTGTGGAATTGGCTAGCGGGCAAGATTAACACGGGCCCTATCATTTTTTGCATTTAGGATTGTTGGAACCTCCTGAAGACCTTTTCTTCTCAGCAGTGTCAACTTGTTCTTATGGTTACGATTATTCACACTATTAATTGTATTTGGTCAGCTATAAACCTCTCCAGATTCCAGGATTCTCACACTCCTTGGAAATCTTCTTCTGCTTGTATTCTCTCTCAGACCTATCTATCAGGCAACCTTAATAGAGTAGTTAGCATATTGTATCAGTCTGTTAGATCTTGCTGAGCTATCATTCTGTTACAGCATTCAGTTAGTTTGTTAGATAGATCTTGCTGAGCTGTCTTTCTGTTATAGTATTCAGTTAGTTTGTTAGATCTAGTTTATTGCTTACTCTCTCTATAAATAGAGAGTCCCTTGTATTATTCAATTGATTCAACATAATATGAGATTTACAATCTACTCATTCTCTCTTCACTTTATCAAACTCTATCATGGTATCTAGAGCTTAATTTTTTTTCGATCCATGGAGTCTTCGTTTCCGTCTTCGCAAGTGAAGCTCTCTCACTTGGTCTCTGTGAAGCTTGATGATAAAAACTTCAAGCAATGGAAGCAACAGATCGACGGCGTTGTTCGCGGTCATCGCTTGCAGCGATTTGTTACAGTTCCGGTGATTCCACAGCGGTCACCGTTTGATTCCGATTCAGCATCTCACTGTGCGAATTCAGCGTACCTGGAATGGGAACAACAGGACACACTCATCTGTACCTGGCTGCTATCCACCATCTCCGATTCGCTTCTTCCGAAGCTTGTGGATTGCACGCATTCTTGGCAAGTTTGGACGGAGGTTCATCGGTACTTCAACACTCTTCTCTTTACCAAAGCACGTCAGTTGCGCTCGGATCTTCGTCGTCTCACCAAAGGAGCACTCACGATCAACGAACTCATGGTTCGTGTGCGTGAAATTAGTGAATCGTTGACGTCGATTGGGGATCCTGTTCCTCTTCGTAACCTAATCGAGATCGTTCTTGATTCTCTTCCTGAAGAGTACGATTCTATTGTTGCGGCTGTTAACAGTAAAGAAGAGGTCAGTTCGTTAGAAGAATTGGAGTCATCTTTGCTTGCACATGAGTCGCGACTGGAAAAGCATCGCAAAGCTGTGATTACGGAGCCTGTGACAGCGAATCTCACTCAGGCAGCGTCACCGTCTGCGTCAGTTGCCGTTGATCAAACTATCACTGATGCGTTTCCTCAAGGAACGAGTCATGTTACTGCGCATGCTGAGCACCATGGTTATAGCTCACGTGGAGGTCGTTTCGGTTGTGGAGGTGGCCGTTATGGTCGTGGTGGAGGACGCTTTGGCAAAACGCAGTGTCAGATCTGTCATAAATCTGAACATGATGCCTCTGTCTGTTATTATCGTTACTCTAACGCTAGTGGAGCTGCGTACACATCTCAGAGGGCTCCGTTCAATCCTTTTCTCATGCCACCTCGCTCCACGTATTCATCTCAGTTTGGCTATCCTGCTTCCAAAGGTGCACCTCCTAGACCTTCAACACCTCAAACCTTCTATGCAGGTACTGAAGCTAATTTCAGTAATCAATGGTGGTATTCGGATTCAGGTGCGTCTCATCATGTTACTCCAGAGGCCTCTAATTTGACTGATTCTGTTTCATTGTCTGACAGCTCAGCAAGATCTAACAGACTGATACAATATGCTAACTACTCTATTAAACCTGATTTCTAAGAGGGCTAGTAATTCCATTTGAGAGTGCTTCATCCTGAAGAACTTTAATGTGACTATCAAGACCTAAACCTCAAATCTCAAAGGAGGTTTTGTGGCTCCCTCCCAATAGAGATGGATTAAGGTGAATATTGATGGTGCAGCTAGAGGTATTTCTAGTCAGGCTGCGTGTGGTGGGATTTATTGTGATCATAGGGGTGATCATTTTGGTGGTTTTTGTGTTATCTTGGTCCCAGTAATGCTCTTTTTGCATAGCTCACGGGAACTATTATGGCCTTTGAGCATCATTGGAGAAGGATTTGGCTTGAATTGGATTCTATGTTGGTTGTTCTCACGTTCAATAAATCATTTGTGGTCCCTTGGAGTTTAAGGAACAGATGGGACAATTGTACCAGAGTTTTTCATTCAGATAATTTTTTGGCCTCTCACATATTTAGATAAGACAATCACTGTGCAAACAAGTTAGCTCACTTATGGTTAGTCTCTACTAACTATACTTGATGGTCGATTTATATACCAATGTATCTATGAATTTCAATAGAAATAAGCTTGGAGTTCCTCGTTTTAGGATTTGCTAGTTGAGGTATTGGCCTAGCCCCCTTTTTTGAAAGAAAGAAAGAAAAAAAGTCATTACCTAGGTCTTTGTTTGATGGATAAATTTACATCCTCGTCGATTTGAAGACAACATGGAAATTTGAAGAGCATGCCTTAAAATATTGTTTATAGCAAAAGTTTAGGAAACATTTTTTTACTACTGAGTAAGCTGTGTGCTTTAAAATAAAAGGAGACCTATAAGAAAAAAAATGTGAAGCGCTTGGTAAAAGCACAAAGCATTTTCAAAAGATTTTTTTTAATTCGGTATATTTAAGTTGTTTCCTGTCATTTGCAAAGGTATGTGTGACAAAAGAGTAAAAAAAATTGAATGATTCATATATTGATAAGAGAAAAAAATGTGTGACAAAAGAGTAAAAGAATCGGAAGTGTTTTTATGAATTTGTTGAACTAATGTCTTTTATCAAACTGATAAATATTTATCAGTTTGTATGCAACATATTTAAAACGACGAAATTTAGGCTCTTTAGAAAACCTATAAGATATTTCAATTTATGTTTGTAATTATCTATGTCATTAACAATCTTTAATTTTAACTAGAATTTTTAACTTTTAAAAAATTAAATTGAAGTCTTCGACAATAAATTAGTCTCAAAACTTTAATAGATTTAACCTACCTAATTAAAACCTCGACTTCTATTGAAATGAGACTCTGTTTTATTTGTTACCGTAAGTCTTATTTTACACTAACGTGATCCCTCTCTTTTTTAGCCAACATTGTAGCCTCTTTGTTGCTAGCTTGATTTATTAGTTGTGCTTAGTGAACAAATATTATCTGCAACTGCAATATATCATTAATCAGTCGTATACTCAAATCTATTATAGAAGTGGATGATGAATAAAAGTTTATCTAATGATGTTAACAATTATAAACAAGAAAAACTAACTTGATATGCAAAATAAGTGAAGTACTACATTAACACAGAACTTATAATAATGGATCTCAAATCTCAATACAATTTTTTTTAAAAATGCAGTGTGCATAAATTTGCTTTCAATAAATGGCATTTGAAATAAGTTTATCAACATCATTTTATTGATGTTCAAAATACATAAATTTTATACATAAGGTAAGGAACCAAACAAATTTAAAGACATTCTAAATTACAAAACTACATACAAGATAAATAACTAAAAAAAAGCACCAAAAGCATGAAATAAACCTTCCCTTTGATCGTGGTCTTGTTGGAGAAGGTGAAACTTAATTACTATGCATAAAAGATAGCAAGTACAACCCCTCTGCATTATTATCAAAATAAATTGAGAGCGGACAACTATCCCAACAGAAAGTGATTACACTCTCCAATGACAATATCAGGTAGCTCAGAACTATGTGAGAACTTCATCCATCTCTTTTTCTCCATAAATTTGAGACAGGGCTGCATCACAAGGCCAATCGACATAGCAATGAGGCTTACAACCAATACTTTGAAGGTTGAAAAAGCTAATACCACGCAGATCAATACTGTAGGAGGGATGCACATAATAATTGCTCCAGCCGTTCCGCCTGGTACTTTGTAAGGCCGAGGTGCATTCGGGTGTTTCATCTTCAACAATATGAATGCAGTAAACTCTAGAATCATACCAATACAGTACAGGAAGTTTTCTGCAGCTACAATTTCTTGAAAACTCATCCATGATAGTAAAATTACACCAGAAGCTGAAAAAAGTATTCCTGCAAGAGGCGTTCCGTGGCGAGACCTCTTGGTGAAAAACTCCGGCAACATTCCTCTCTCAGCCATTCCCAGAAGCTGGAAGGAGTCACTGCTCATTTCAGCAACAAACATTCCCATGTTTGACATTGCAGCTGCAGCTTGAAGCCACCATCTCAACCACACTCCTCCAATGACCATAGCAATTTCAGCGAAGTAACCGTCCATCCATAACTCGCGTTGAACAGGAAGAGCGCCTGTACCAATCAAAAGAGGAAAGAAATACGCCACAACAACCAGAATCAACGCGAAAAACAAACCTTTCGGAAGTGTTTTCTTTGGATTTTCAACTTCACCAGCAAGAGTGCTTATAGAGTCCCAATAATTGAGATTCCAAAACAGTGTATTCAAATACAAATTCCAATTAACATCATCCAAATTTGTCTCAAACCATCTTGCAGGTTTTATTTCTGGAATCGACATAAACCCCATGACAACAAAAGGGAGAAGCGAGAAAATCCCTAAACAAACAGCAGCAAACCCAACAATGGTTAAACCCCTATAGTTCAAGTAAGTGAGAACTACAGTCAAACCCCAAGTCGCCAAAACTCTAGGCAAACCACTGCCTATAACCGGAATTGCAGACTTAAGATAATCAAGAAACAGAACAGGATACAAAGCATTGTCAATCACGCCACTAAGCCACTTCATCCAACCCTGCTGAAACCCCCAATAAGGACCCAAAGCAGTCGAAACCCAAACAACATAACCACTATTTTCAGGAAACATAGTCCCCATTTCAGCCGTAATCAAAGCTTCAGGAACACTCCATATGAACGGAAAAACCAAAAACCCAAGTAAAGCTAACAAAGGACCAGCCGCTTTCACAGTATCCTCAACACCAAAAGGCCCTCCTGATACCTCATAGAAGATGAGAAACACAAGAGGTAAAACTGAAACTTTTCTCCTATGATTTGTCGCCTTCAGGGAAGCCGAGGAAGCCGATTCACCTATTGCCACGTACTCGCTCCCAGTCCCAGAGAACTCCCCCATTGTATTAGAACCTTCTTGTCTATTATATGATGTAGTTCTTAATTTCTGCAACCAGCTAAAACATGCATTTGTTTCTTTGTAAGAATCGTAATCACAACATGAAATCAAAGTACAAATTCTATATTCATACATAACACAATAAATCTGAGTCTCACTTTATTGAATCAAAATAGAAAAACTCAATAATTGAAGGTATGAAAAACAGATCTTTGATGCCGATTTGAAACAAATAACGACAAAAATTAATAACAAACACTTCCTTACAAGTAACGCAACTATTAATGGTTAAAATTGAGGGTTTCAAAAAGTAGAGAAATATTGTGCCCCAATTTAGAAGAGAACAAAAAAAGGAAGGAACGAACCATGAGAAAATTGAAAAGCGTGTCAGGATGAAGGAGAAAGTAACTTGTGCGGCGGAATCTGATGTTGAAGGAAAACTATCATAGCTATAGTACAAGGGAATCCCAGAAACCGACTGAAGAGAAAAAAGCGGTGGAGCCAAAAAGGACGTGTTTGGGTCCAATTAAGTTTACGTCTAAAATGAGATATTAGATTGTGGTTATCACATTATAACAACTTCAAGTATTTTATATATTTTAAAGATTTAAAAGTCATTCATTGAATTTTTAAGATTCACTACTTCTTCCAATAATAGACCCGTGATATTCTAAAAGACTCGATAGATTGAAGTGTAAAAATTAAAAAATAATAATGATACCTTGTGTTCTTAGAGCACAAATTAAGAAACAAAACTATAATAAATTTATATTGAAAATATTAATAAAAAATTAAATTTTTTATTTTTATTAAAACATCACACAATTTCTAAAAATATATCACTATGCTAATTAATGACGATTATAAATTTTGTTATAACTGATATTTAAAAAAAACAAACTTAATAATTTGATAAATGGTTGATTTTTTATTGAACTTTATAAATAATTTAAAATTTTTAATTTATTAAAATATTATTTGCAATTGATTGATTGTTTTTTTCTTATTTATTAAACTCATTTTTAATTTTAGAAAAAAAATAAATAAAAATGTTTTTAAAATTTTTTGGCAGGTATATTGTTGACAAAAAAATCTCACAAAATTTATTTCACAAAATAATCTATTAAAATTTATAGATTTTTTATACTAAAATATTTTTTTATAAATTTTGAGAAATTTCAACTAAATATCAATGAATTTTGTTGTATTAAAAAATTATTATTTTAATTCAATATCAAAAAATTTAATTAAAATATATTAAAATTTTGATTGAATATCACAAAAAACTTACCTTGCGAACACCAATTTTGTTATCATAAATATTTTTTAAAGTTCTAATTAAGTACATCTTTAATTAGGGTGATCTTTTCGGTTGATCAGAACCTGAAGTGAGGCAGAGACTTCGTCTTCGATGTTGAAATCTAAAGAGGAGGGGGTGTACCTGCAAGACACTTCAATGCCAAAGTAAGAACTGGGAGAGGAGAAGGCAAGTACAAAATAATAATGTCTTAGGGTAATTTTTTTGGGAATACCTGACCCTCTGAAAGGAGAGGGTATTTATAATGTCTCCAACGTTTAGTCATTGGTCCCTATTTTCGGGCCAAGATATTCGCTCCCCAAAAATAGGTAACTGTCATAAACTAGTCGTTGTGACTGGCAGACATGCTCAGACCTAGCCGCTACTTCGAGCAGGAGCGTGGTTGCGGCGGGCAAGTGCATCGTGGCCATTCCTGGATGGTTGAACCGTGTGTGACGGACAGAGACAAATGGATGAATACGAATCTCATAGGGCAATATCTGTTAGAGGTTCAGATTTAGGGTTTATGTAAATGTTTTAGTGTAAACTCTAATTATTTAGATGATATGATTAGGTATCATGGATGAATACATAACTCTTAAAATTCATCATAGTGGTGAGTTCACCAATGAAGGTCGTAGTGTATATGAGAATGGAGTAGTAGATGATTTTAGAGTAGATGTAGACAAATGGAATTATTTTGAGCGAGTTGGTGTATTGAAAGACTTGAGTTATAGGGTGTTTGAAACAATATTTTACAAGGAACCTCAATTTGGGATGAATCTACTTGCTAATGACAATGGTGCTTTAGAAATTGCAGATCTTTATAGGGTGCACCAAAATGTTGATATTTATATTGAACACACCTTGTCTCAACCTGACTACTGTGATGTTGTTGTTAATGAAGTTGATGAGGACCCTGTTGAAATTGTAGATGAGGTGGAGAAGTTACTTAGTCAACTGCATGATGAAGTTGTGGAAGCTGAACAAACCACTGTTATGATGGAGGAAGGTGATGTTAGAGTTGATCAAGCCACTACTAGGTTGGAGGAAGGTAATGTTGGAGTTGATCAAGGGAATTCTGCAGTGGATGAACATATTGTTGGAGTTGAGGAAATTAATGTTAGAGTTGAACAAGGGAATCCTGCAATGGATGAACATACTGTTGGAGTTAAGGAAATTAATGTTGGAGTTGAACAATGGAATCCTACAGGGGAAGAAGGTAATGTTGGAGTTGAAAAAGGTAAACTTGCAATGGATGATGACTTAAGTTTATCTTTTGATGATAGTGAAGATGAGGACTACAATTATGATAGTGCACAAGATGTGGCTTTTGAGGATGAGTCTGATGGGTGTGATGAGATTGAGGGGGATGAACTTGATACCCCAATTGGTCATGAAAATGATGGTAATTAGAAGTCCAGGAACTTAATGATAAGTCTTTAGAAGATAAAGGGAGTGACAATAACAGCGAGGACATGCAAAGTGGTTGTGACAGTGATAATAGTAGTGGAGTTCTAAGAAAAAAGCATCCAATTTTTAGACAGCCAAAAGACATGTCAGATTACAAGTGGGATGTGGGAATGTACTTTAGTTCAAAGGGTGATTTTAGGGGAGTAATAACAACTTATGTTGTGCAAAATAGTAGAGACCTAATATTTGTAAAAAATGACAGAGTTAGGGTAAGGGTTAGATGTAAAGTTGGTTGTGAGTAAGAGGCTTATCGTAGCAAGTTATCAAATGAAGACACTTGGCAACTCAGGAAAGTAATTAACAAACACAGTTGTAGTAGAAAGTATAATGTGAAGCTGATGAGTACAAAGTGGTTGAGTAAAAGAATTCAGAATAGCTTGAAAAACAATCCAAGGTTGTGTAGCAAGTTGTCAAATGAAGACACTTGGCAACTCGGGAAAGTAATTGATAAACACAGTTGTAGTAGAGAGT